>JAOBYE010723500.1:0-10388 GCA_025403585.1 Parazoanthus swiftii
CACGAGGCGAAGCCGAATGCTTCTCTAGCTTCTCGAGTGCTCTCCCAACTTCCCAAGTGCATCCATAACTCGATAGACGCACAACTAAACTATGGACCTTTCTTTTAGAACATTGCCTCTGCCACTTTAAGCAGTATTTATAAGAAAAAATATACGTAAGCTGATGACGAACAAAATTCTCCTAAACCGTTCTAAGCGTTTTTATTAGTTGAACGCGAGCACGCGGTTTAATAGACGCACGGGCGTACGTCTATCGAGTTATAGATGCACGTGCACGCTCGCGCCATTAAAAAGCGCGCGAAAAATTGCCAGCTATTTTCTAAACTTATTTAAGTATTCTGGCTGCAACTTACTAACGCCAAATGACACAAAGTTCGAGAATTAACATTACTAATAATACTTTTGTTTGCTGTTGTTGTCTTCTAACCCTCGCCTGATTTTGTTGTTCTTATTTGTTCTTATTTTTCTACTCTTGCACAATGCTGACAGAGCGAAAAAACGGTATCGAAACGCGCTGTTTTGCGATGTTCAAACTTATACGCATTGAGAAAGATGTGTCTTGGGCGTTTGAACGTTCTTTATCTCAGTTGCTACCGTGTTCCTAACTCTATATCAACTTATTATCATAGAATAGCTGAATGAAATTGAGGAAAACTTCATAACTTCTGCTGATTACGAGATTACTTTTGCCAAAGTATAAGGCTCCTAATCTTCAAAACCGCCTTCTTCAATTTCTTTTTGCCATTTGGAATTTTCTCTTTGGACCAAAAAGGAGCGTGTCTACCAAATTTACATCTTATAAACGAATCATAGGTTTCCACAGCACGAAAGTCCAGAATAAATAACGAGAGGGCCACCGTTTTTCCGACCTGTCTATTGTGCTATTTCCGATCATATACTAACTCGTAATAAACTTTTATTTGTGATAAAGACTTCAATTTCTTTTGTTCTTTACCTTGTCTATCCAGTCCTCAGTTGCATGTCCCGGATGAAGGACATGCGCAACGCGAACCGCCAATTGGAGTCCGGTCTAGAAAGTGCAGGCATGTGTTCAACATATCATTTGTCCGACAATCGATCAAGCCATTTACACATGGGCAAGTTTTCCTTAACAAATGCCGCTGCAAGTTAAGGTTGCTTGTGTGAATCGATAACAGTTTTCTTTGACATACTGTACGCTTCATTATCCGTTCACGTTTCATTTGGTGTTTTGTTAGTTTGTACTAGCACAATATTCACGTGATAGTCATAGCATTTGTAGATTAACTTGTAGATGTAGATGTTGATCGAGTGAGCATATGGAATATTCTCATTGTCACTGAGCTTTCGTTCCCTCGTGGCTATGCACTTGCGCGTCTTTGTACACTATGCTGGATAGCTTTAGTACAGTCTTAAAACTACAGAAGATACACCTTTTGTGTATACTTGGAACGATTCACTTTTCGAGCCGTTATTATAACCGTCGAAGAAGAATGATAGCCGATTTCAGTCTGTGTTGGAAAGTATAAATTTGGACAATGAAAGAGTTTTCTTAACAAAGTTTTCTCGTCTACATCATCTAAACGGCCTCGTGTGTTGGAATGAATAATGCACAAAAAGACAAATAACGAGATAATCTTTTTTAAACAACTGTCACCTGCTTGATTTCGGATTGTAGAGATTTCGCAAGCCTCTTGTCATAACTTTCACAGTCCGTGTTAAACTACTTTCAATCAAATTTTTTCACCTATCATATTGTCAAGTCCAGATGTCCTTCTCCAGTTTTAACCAAAAAAAAACATATACAAGAGAAAATATTACAATTCAAGTGAAAGGCTTGTTAAGGAAAACTTATCGTGTGTAACTGGCTTACGAATCTAAATCAATTTCCACTCTTCTGCACGAGTAACCTGCACAATTTAATCTGCCACTAATAGTAACTAGTCACTACGCGCACCCATTTTTGGTTCGTAAGCATACAATTCAAGGGAAAGACCATTTGTTTTTGTGAGAGGAGCAAGAAAAAGAAGTAACTTGCCAACATTCCTTTTCTCCGGTAATTATTTTGCCCTACTTTTTTGCGTTTCTCTCTCATTTTTCTTCACAGTTTCTGCGCTGTACAATTTCCCTTCTTTCCGACACGTAAGTTTTATTTTTTTTTCTTCCTCTCACAAAGTCCAGTGGTCAACCCTAAGTAATCTGTAATTTCTGTGTGTTGAACGAAAAGCACGTAAACTTTAGTTACATTAACATTTAACGTTAAACTTGAAATATTTGTGTTGCAGAAGTATCAAATGTTGAGTTTCGACAAAATATCATTCATCCCGGAGAAAATTCATTCATTTTAGATCAAGACTGTATGCATAAGCTATCGACATGCTTTAAAGGTCAATTTGCAATGAAGATTTTTGCGGAGTTTGTTATTGTCAGCACTTTACGGTAAGATTCTGTTGTAACGGCCAACAGGAAGTTTTACTAACCAATTATTGGGATAAGAAATAACAAAGCAGTTTAATTTGACCTTTTTTGGAATTCAGTGCAACAAAACATCCTGAGTTGATTTGGGCCCTAAGAAATTCAGTTACACTTGCAAAGCATGTTGATTCCAAATTGATCTATTGCATTTGATATTTCAAGTGTTACAAATTAACACTGCTTTTAGTTGAGACGTTTTATAGCTTTTCATGTTGTGATTACCTCGCCATGATAATGAAACTTGAAAGGCATTGGAAAGCTTTTCTTGAAAGAGTTGACATGTGATACTTCTATACCTGACTGTATTAATTTCAGTTCCACTGTTAGCACGTTGTTTATTACTATTATTATTATTATAATTATTATTTGCAGTAGTAATGTTTTTATTATTAACAGTAGAAGTAGTAGTAGCACTAGTTATTGTAGTAATAGCTATAAAAGATAGTTTCACTGATTAGAATTGGAAGCGTTTTAGGTGCCAAACAGTTCCGAATTTTAAGGTGTTAATTGACCATTTTGTTGTATTTCCCTACAGCGAACAGGAAATTCACGACATAACCAGAAGTAGAGAAAGATTGAAGTGAGTGTAACCGATTTTCTTCCTCAACACCGTATCCATTGCCAAAACCGTTACCGCTCTGTCTCAGTCATTACCATAACCATCAATAATGGCAGAGAGTACACGTTTAAATGAGACAATTTAGCAAGAAAAATATTTGGCATCTATAGCTCCATCGACGAAATCACTGATAATTCCGATGTATTTGTAGTACTGATTAGAGCCATTGTGAATTGAACGTTTTGCTATTTGTCCAGTTATTTTCGTGATCAAGAGAAATAACAAACAACGCAGGGGGTTTACTAAGGCTTATGCATGCATTGTTTACCGGCTTGGTCAATATTGATGGATAACATGTTGTTATTGCAACACAGAGAAGTCATAGGGTTGTGGAAAAGCCAAAAGCCAACAGAAAACACCAGTAAAACTGCAGAAAGTGTTGCAGTTGCTCTGAAGATGATGAAAGAGCAGGCACAATCACCACAAAACAGCGTCAGGTCGAGAGCGCGGTAGGTTTGAAACAAACAGTCATTGGGGGAGAGGGGTGGGGAGGAGGAGCGACAGAATTTTGGGTGAAAAATGACCTTAAAATTAATAACCGAAAATAACGAAAGATGACCAACACGCAGTGAGTTATAAAATAAAAACATTGCAATCGGCACGTTGTTTTAAAGATAGTTGCAAAAACAATTTTTCAACACCCCTCCCCTTTTACATGTTACGTCTGCGTACGGCGGCCCATTGGTGAAGTCAGTTAGCGTGTCTTACTCGTAACCCAATTAAGAGTCATGATTCCCGGCCTAACCACTGGGTTGTCATTTGTACAAGACACTTTGCTCGACATGCTCCAGTCTACTTAGCCGTGAGTACCAGCTTCTGCTCGGGGCTAAGCTGCAATGGACTAGTGTCCTGTCCAGGGGGAGTCACAGACTCTCATCCCCTTAATTCTACGGAAGTCGGAGATAAGCGCCGGCCTTATGAGCCACTTGTCTCGGGAAAGGATTTAGCTAGCATATGCTACATCACTTGCATGCTTTCATTCCAAGCCTCGTTCAATCCTTGTCACGAACATAAATTGTTAATACGTGGGGTATTTTTATCTTTTTTGCTCTTTTGAAATTTCATCTATGATAAAATTTTTCAAATTTGGAATTCGAAACAAGGTCTGGTCAGGGGGGACAGAAAACGACTGAAATTAACTTGTCTGATCAATGTAAATACGCAAAACCTAGCGTTTGCATAGTTCCAGTGTTTGTTTTGAAAAACCTCTGAAATGGAAAACTTTTAAAATAGCTTGTTTTTTCAAACACGTAACTCTTCTCGATCTATAGATTCGAAAAGTCCAACATGTATTTGAAAATCTGCTTACAGTAGCCTTAAAACTAAGGCGTCTGTTTAAAAAATAATACGCTCTACTTTGCCATTTTTTTGTAGCTTTCGACATGCTGCCATGAAGGCTGTAACGGGAGGAAAAAAGTTAAAGACTGTAAAAGAAACTGAAATTAATGACGTGAACCTTGCAGTGCTTGAGAAATCACTGCTTGGGTCAAGAACCCGGATAAACGGTAAGCGTGTCGTGAGGATTAAATACATCTTTTTACTAACGCAAATTTTTGCTAGAACCATTCCCTTGTGGGGGCTATAAGTGATGTTTATGTTGAACTAATGAGCCCAAATTTGACCGAGTTACGACTTTTAGCCCCCTAGCCAAATGTGTATTCAAATACTTGAGCCTGAACATAGTCAGCCAAGCAAACTGGTTATGAAACTCGGCCAGTCCATTTGTTTTACGTTTCTGTTCTCTATCTCTCTTGTTCGTTGGTCTTGCTTGACGGTGCACAAAACACAAAAGATATTGAAACGCATTTGAACGACTTACTAGTCAAAACATTTGAGCTAACTCGTAAAACAAAGCAATGTGCACATTCTGTCAGGGTTCGTTCAACCTAAGACAAAAGCAGCTTAGAAACCTTCTCTTGGATTTGTTGAACTCTTCTGTCAACTAAGACTGAAGTAGTTGAGATGTGATGAAAAATACTTCTGAGCTCTTGTGTATGTCGTAACCCAGAGATTATTCTCAGAACCACTGAACGAAACGTTAACACAAATAACGTCCAACTTGAAGTCAAGCATCCAACGTTGTAAACTTAATGGATTCAGCCGTTTCCTCTGTGACAAACATTTAAGTTGGACATGAATGTCGAAACTTAATATTTTGTCACATTAGAAAAATGCTGAACCCAGCAAATACTTAAATATTTCGAACAGAAGAATTGAAACTAAGACAATTCCTTCAAATAGCAACAATTGTTAAAACTACACAAGGCGGTAACGATAAATTTCGTTCGCTTCAGCAAAAAGCGGATTCTCGAAAATAAAACGATGTCCAGCTATAACATTTCTAATTGACTGGAAAGAAGAGCTATTGTACATATCACCATCCTTCTTTGTTACTTCAGCTTTGAAATGTTTCAAAACTAATGCAATTTCACACGCTGCGAGTTTTCCAAAGTTCCTTAACTTTGCTCTTGCTTTACAGAAAAACTTGTAAACTGACAGCTTGTTTAGTGGCGTTTTCTGTGTTTTTCGCTTGTCTTTGTTCAAGTAGTTTGTATAGCTCTTCGTCTGTCTTTTCCTTTGGAAATGGCGTGCTCTTCGATGATGTTTCTACATTGAAGAGCAAGAGCTGTTGCGAATGTGATTTCGTTAAAACTTTTTACTCTATCGGAAGCCCGTATTCGAAGGCGAGCAGTTAGTGAAATGACGATTTTACTTCGGTGCAAGAACCTCACAACTGACGTTGTATGGTTCCGTGAGAGACGCACCAATGATGTCACAGTGTGAGCAATGGGGGTTCATAATGTTGCTCAGAATTTTGCCTCACTTCTGGTGCACACCGTACAGCCAAACTCTACCAAAGTTTACCTCAATTATGGGAGCTGAACTGACGTCATTAACGTGCTCGACGTCTGGTTAACGTCAGATATACTGCCCCGAAATGCTTAATTTAACTCTAACAACTAAAGCAAACTTTACTATCACTTAGTAGAAGAGTGAAACTTATCAATACTATGGAGCAATTATCTCCCTTCGTTATTGGGAATAAACTAACCACAGGCTGGGTGACGTCAGTTGTGGTTTGTTACACCTACGAAGAGCCGAAATCACGTATATATCGCATGATATCAGGTGAAATAGAAGCCATTTCAGTGCGTTGACATCCAATCAAGTTACACTGTTTCAATCACGTGCACTCTTAATGTTGAGTGTCCAAAGGATGTTGTGAAATGTTAGGCTTGCATGCACGTGACCGAAATGGCGTGATTTAATACACCATTTTTCTAATGAAAGCTTTTGCTAGATCCATTCCCTTGTGGGGACAAAAGTCATTACTCGACCAAATTCGGGTTTTAATTCAACATTAACATCACTTCCAGCCCCCACGAGGGAATGGGGCTAGGAAAAAAACTGTGTAATGGAAGCGAACGCAAGCGTTTCCAGTGAGGAATAATAATTTCATCGACTTATCGATTCGTAAGTCAAAAGGATAACTTATAACTCATTGTCACACCCTTTAACACGCTTTGTTTCAGACGAGCCCACAAAACACTTCCGGTTCACATCAGCCTCGTATTCAGTACTCAAGAGTGCGAAGACCATCAAGGCGGAAGTAACTCTTTGTAGGAAACCTGAGAGCAGGTAAGTGGGACGCTACTGCTTGATGCGCTTGTCGCGACTGTTGCTGTTTTTATCACAGTTAATAACTCGCGACGAGCTGCTCTTCTTGTTATTACTCATAGTTGTTTAGTTCTACATTGCTTTTGTCGCTACTTTTGTTACCACATCGACTTTTTTAATATTTTTTGTTGTTATTTTCGTTGTTGTTGATACAGCCTTTAATTGCAGTTACTCTAAGCGATGTTAGAACCATCACCGTTGCCATCACTGCCCCCCTCCCACACCCTCCCCCTCCCCCCCGCCCGCTGAGTTCGGACGTCGCCATCACAAATCACCAGCACTATTACCACCGTCGTTATCACCATTACCGTCACTATTACCAGCACCATCACCATTGATATTAACATTAAGAGTATCATTAGCATTACCATCACCATCACCATCACCATCACCATCACCATCACCATCACCATCACCATCACCATCACCATGACCTTCATCATTACTATTACCACCACCAGCAGCAATAATAGAATTACCATTGTCCTTATTGTTACTGTTAACGCTATTACTACTGTTACCATCACTGCTGTTTCATGTTGAACTAACTGGATTGCACTAACGCTGCTGTTACTAATGCAAACGTTAAAGAAACTGCCATTAATTTTATTGCTGATTTTGATATCCTATTCATATCTAATAAAATCTTAACAAACCATTACTAATACTAACCCGTTGACATTGCCATCCCAACTACAGGCTCATGCGCAGGCACACACGTACACACATGCTGACGCCGCCGGTTGCTAGGGAACGAGCATGGTGAGAATCGTAGATGGGAGCTGTGCGAGTCACCTTTTACTCTGAGAACGCGAGATGCTATTGGATACAAAAACAATATAAATAACCCTAACCTTTGGGATAAACCTGACCACCCATAGACAAACATACAATGACTTATTATATGGCTGACTGATTTCGCGTGCTGTGATTAGTCAATTTGAGGTCCGTAAATAGCCGTACGGACCTCTATTTCTGGAGCAGCTGCCATGTACAGCCTCACTTGCTTCAAACAATTAACAAAGCCATATAATAAACATCTTGTTAGCCTCATTTGTTCAGTCCGTACGGCAAGTTATTGATCCTCGTTTTTTCGTTCCTCGTTTTCATGGCCCGCGTGCTTCGCCCTTGGGCCATAAAAGGAAGGAAAAAACTTGGTCTATAAGTTGCCGTACGGACCTCGCACTCGGCTAATAAGAGCTATGTGTTGTCAGAACGTGGCTGCTACTCTATATATGCTATTGTCAATGGTCCAGTAGGGTCTTTCGTTCTGAGAATAGAGCTTCACTGAGCTGTGCCGGTTTGAAACACGTCGGCTTTAAACAAACAGTTCTACAAACCTCGGCGAGTTATGCCAATAATTCAAATTAATTTTCAATTGTTTTTTTATGCTCGTAGGGTTGTGTCACCAACCTCTCCAAAGCGAACCCTGGACACCCTCCCGGCCCCCTACAACCCTCTCACCCCTATCAGATGGGGAGACGTTAACGTGCCCGCCCTGATAGCTGACAAGGTAGGGCCCTTGATGTGGCGACATTTATGCCTTTATGTGTGTTCAGTCATTATTCTTCATGATTTTCTAACTCCTACCAGAGATAAGAGTTTTATCCCTATCTTACCCGGGCTTTTTTAGCGTTGCAGACCCCCCCGGGTAAGATAGGGTTAAGGTCTGCCCTGGGGCTACCAACATTACCCAACATGTTTTAGGGTCGTGTTGACACGATGTTGTGTAGTGTTGGACTAGAGCTGTTGAAAAGGTGCCCACATCCCGCCAATATTCTTGCATAAATTTGTAGGGAGAAGTCAGGTAGCCGGAATAGAGTATTGAACTCGCGTTTATGATTTTGGATCCAAGTTTGAACGAAGCTAAACTTCTTTCAACGTGATCCAACACCACCCTGCACGTCTCCCAATTCTGCAAACATTTTCGCTCAACAAGTTGAGATATCAAGCCATTGAACAAAATTCTGCCACCAGACATCCTTCTGTCATGTCCCACGAAAAACGAAAGAAACAAGAGGCGTGGAAAGAGAGACTGTGACAAAAAGAATTAACCTTTTAATTTTCCTCTCGTTTTTTGTGGGACAAAGGAAACCTCTATCAGCAGAGTAACTGAATAGCAAATGCAAACCTTCTCTGAAATGGCCGTAATATCTAAGCATGTTAAGCACGTTCTCTGCCACTATAAAGTGCGACTGAAGGTTCATTACATATACATACTTCCCCCTCTTGCCGGAGACAAACTGGGGTCCCTGCCATTACTAAGTATAACTGGTTTACATTAAGTCGAAAGAAAGCTAAAAGGTTCATCAAATATATCCTCCTCTAGCCGGAGACAAATGGGGGTCCTATTCATCTGGCCAAGCCCTTCAAACAGTGTGTTGTCAGCACTACGGATAACTTCTCTGACGGTAGCGACCACAGTGATACGGAGCATGAGACACCCAGACATATCCCTCTCGCTAAGCCATTGACAGTGGATTACGAGACCCGGGACGGGATGGCGAAACATAACAAGGACTTCTACTCCGCCAAGGGAACTCTGGTATGCTAAACAACAACAACAACAACAACAACAACAACAACAACAACAACAACAACTGTAACACTGACGGTCTTTGTACTTGTAAATTGCAGTTTTACCAATTTAAAGCTAATTTGCTATTTAGAAAGACTACGAAAAAGGAAAACGAGCTAAAAGGGAAATTTACATGGAGATTACGAATTATGTAAACTGTAATTATGTCTGAATTGAGAAAAGGGGGGTAGTGAGAAAAGATAAGACCAAAAGTTATTAATTAGCTATTTTGGTCAAATCTAGTGAAATACTCTCATCAACGGGGAAATTAATCCAATCGCGAGAACCATCAATATATTTTAAATATTCCACCTAGGCTAAATATTCCACGTCATTAACAATGAAAATGAAGCCTTCGATTTACTGTTACAGCAAACTTTAGTGACCATATTTTAAATTACATACCAAGATAGTTTTCTGCCGCTGTAGACGTTTGAGCAGTTGGACAGCAAATAGTTATCTCGATAGCCACGATTCACAATAAAGAATACTGTTTCGATTGCCCTCTAAACATTCATATCATTGCTATATACACATCGAGAGTTTCAGATTTCCGGTCCAAATTCAAAGGAAAAGTGAGTACTTATTAAGTCAGACCATTGTTAAACATCGCCAAACACAATAGCCTAACTTAATGAGTGCTCACTTTTCTTTTGAATTTGGACCGTCTGAAGTCTGAAACTCTTGATGTGTGTATATATCACAGAATGTTAGTGAGGGTATTTTAGTGTACATACTAAGATACTTTTCTGCGACTGTAGACGTTTAAGGAGCTAGACAGCAAACAGGTCATCTCGATAGCCATGATTCACAATGAAGGATACGCCAAGGATAAGGATTTCTATATCATCCTGAAGAACCCCGCAGGCACGGCGGAGCTTGGCGAGCCCAACATAGCAAGGGTTACAATCATAGATAACGACGGTGAGTCAGATTCGCGCCCACCCTTCCTCGCCCACATTTAACATAGCCGGAGTTACAATCATTGATAACGACGGTGAGTCAGATCGGGGGGGGGGGGGGGGGGGGGGGGGGGGGGGGGGGGGGGGGGGGGGGGGG
>JAOBYE010723522.1:0-10386 GCA_025403585.1 Parazoanthus swiftii
TACTCTACTCTACTCTACTCTACTCTACTTTACTCTACTCTACTCTACTCTACTCTACTCTACTCTACTCTACTCTACTCTACTTTACTCTACTCTGCTCTACTCTACTCTACTCCACTTCACTCTACTCTACTCTACTCTACTCTACACTAAATTAATTGGCTTGCGATGATCTGTTAGTCCACCAAGTTTCATTCCAATTCTATGAACAGTTTTACAGTTATGGGCCGCGGGCAATTTCTGCCCGAGCTCCGGGCTAAGGAACCCCCAAAAGCCCGAGTAAGATAAGGTTAATCGCGAAAGGGAACATTAATAAACTGTATTGAACTTTTTGTTAAAAGTGTTTACATGCCACCATTGGTCAGCGTGGTTAACCGATGCCCCTTTTCAGTCCGATACAGCGTTTACATGGATACTTCATAAGCTTACTTCGAAATTACAGTTGTTATGACAAATCATTAGTAAAATGCTTGCAAAGAATGACATCACAAGGGTCCAAAAAACGTTTTAGGAAAAGCTATGCCGGCATGTAGTGTAAGGTTCCAGTTTCCAAGCAAAGAGATTCCAAAAACTCGAAGATTGTGTTGTTTTAGATAACTAACTTATGACGGGCTTCGTATCTTCATTGTCGATCTTCTCATGGAAAGTGAGTTCTTCTTCCAGCGATACCAAGTAATCCCTTTCCAGTCTTGCTTGTTACCAAGATAACGACCGTTGAGGTTGGAGAGATGACAGCCCTTGTACTACCAGGTGCCTGTCTCAGACTGAGCACAGTTACCACCGTACTGATCATTGTCACGGTCTTTTGTAGTGAAGTACATCCCGTTATGACGAGCCAACGAGTCTCCCGCTGTACCAGAGTACGAGCCCACACTCAGTCGATATTTATCACCCTCATCTCCCACTCTAAAAGTGCCACATCTCGCGTACACTCCATTCCCGCTCCAGTCCTCCACGTCCACTCGTAACACCGTGTTACCGCTGGCCGTCAGTCGATGAATCCTATCGTTCCCCAGCCACAACACTCCAGTCGGAGAACCGAACCCGTTCTTGTAGTCTGTCCAGCCCCGATAGAAATCAACTGAGCCGTCCTTCCTCCGTTGTATCACCGTCCACCCCCCTCCATCAGTGACCATATCACAGAACACCTTAAAGGGTCCTCGTCCATCAGGGTCGATAGTGTAGACTCCTGACCTCAGTTCACCGGACTTTTTGAGAGTTGCGCAATCTTAAAGTGGACAAAATAAATCGTTTAAGGGTAAGAAATCCTGAATCAGTAGTTTCTTACTAGTTATGAGACATGAAAACCCTTAATAATCCTACTAACTTTAATCACATCAAAACAGGTAAACATTTTCCTTATGTCACAACGCAAAGGCCCCCCTGAGGGGTCATATTTAATTTCGGGTCTTCTGGAATGGGGTTATACAGAAGGGGTTTAATGTAATGGAGGTGGTGGGCTTATTCAGAAGGCGACTGAATCCTGAACGGGCCTGAACGTGTATAGTAACTTGTGGATTATAACGCTTAATCGGAGACCCCAATCTTATAATTCACAAGTTTCTACCTTATGGTTAGCTAAAACATGTTAGTAATTTCTTTTTCGCTGTTACTGCAATTTGCATTCTCGTGAGTCATGCAATATATATTAAAGATAAGTCATGGCCTATAAAGTGTTAGAAATTGTACAAACATATTGGAATAGAAAAGCCTTGTATGTTGTTCCATGACGAAGCACAGTGTTGGCGAAACCGGTCAGAAAAATATACAGGTATTAAACTGATGTGTTCTGTTCCCTCTACAGTGCCGATCACTGGTTTTCTTGAAAAAAAATTAAAAGAAATAAAAAGAAAATAATCTTCAAGACCTGTTGCGGTAATAGCACGATGCAGGTAGATATATTATGGTCACTCAAATTATGGCTAATGACAAGGAAAAATTTGAACGCCATCATTTTTTCCCATACAATCTAAAACTTTTGATAAATTTAAGTTAAGTGTGTATTAGGAAATTACAAATGACAATGCGTTTCCACCTACCGATAGCTGGCTGCCGGACGTGTAAAGTTGTCATGTCCAAAATTGTTCCCAGACTATTTGACCCTTGACACACGTACGGACCACTGTCATTCTTCTTGGTGTTTCGAATGATCAGTGTGTTACTCCTCTTAAGGAACCATGCACCAGAGATGGACAATTTGTATTTATTTATAATCTCCAATATTCACACTCGAGAAACAAGGTACGAGTAAGCAAAAGAAACTTATATAACAAAGAAAAAGATAAAATAATACTAATTATGAAACTGGATCATGCTAATGTTTTCTTGTCTTTTCCTCTGCTCAGTTTAAACAATGTATGCTTCTACCTATGTTATGTTTGTTTCACGAGTGTGAACGAGACTTTACCTCTCACGTGAACATCAACGAAACCCTGTGAGCTTCCCAGCAAATTTGTGGCGGTACAGGTGTATCGTCCTCTGTCTTCAAATGTGACGTTGTGTATTACCATCTCTCCAGAGGTACTGTTTAGTGAGACCTTCTCTCCCCTGGTCGAGTTCTTCTCTCTTCTCCATAATATCTGTGCTTTTGGATTTCCACTGGCGCTGCAGATTACTCTTACCGTCTGGTGTTCATTCACAGTAAGAGACTGGGCGAGACAAGAACCTCCGGTGGAGAGATGGATTCACCAGGTGCTCCTCTCACCCCGGGGATCCCCTGGGGGCCTGGGGGCCCTCTTGGTCCTGTTAAGCCTCGGGCACCCTGTGGTCCTCGCACTCCAGGTTTTCCCACCCTTCCTTGTGGCCCTCTCACCCCAGGAGATCCCTTTTTTCCATTGCGAACCGTGCAACCTCTTCTTCCACGAGTTCCGGCCTTTCCTGGCATTCCAGGTGTTCCTGGTTTACCCGGCATTCCAGGGGGCCCCTGCAGTATAAACCGTTGAGTTCCTGGGCTCAATTTGTGAAACCTCCGATGTGACTCCATCATTTTCTTCAGTGTTTTTTCTAACTCCCTGATACGATTCATCCAAAAGGTTGAATTCTTTTGCGGGGCTGATGAAGATCGTCGAGTTCGTCTGCCAAAACCTACAACAGGATAGTTGGAAATTTGTTCAATATCGGTCATAGACCGCACTTACCACTTACAAACACTGAAAAACAAAAAAATCCATCTTTTTAATTTTTCATGTTTTGTCTTACCATGTCATCATAACGCGAACACGATTTCCCGCACAGAGGAACGTTAACTCGCAAAATTTTGCAATAAAGTTTTGTTTTTGTACGTAAATAAATCTTTTATTTTTGTAGCTAAATGTTTTTCTTTTATTTTTGTTAGTTTAATCCTCTTTCTCAGGTAGTCCTTTCTTATGTTTTCCCAATTGCCCACCCTACCCAATTCAAAAAATTAATTATTTATTTATTTATTGTTTCGAAAGCCTTGGTGATAATGATCCCTCAGTAATAGCGATTTGTCGATATTTAAAATCCAGTTCGTTTATAAATAAGCATAATTCTTATATGTAATCGTGAAGGTTTTTGCTCGATTCGGGAAAATATCAGGGCGAGTTTAGTCGAGCCATGGCTTGTATTTTGGCGAGACCGTAGGTCAATTGTTTACAACTATTATTATTATTATTACTTTTATTATTATCATTATCGTTATCAATATTATTACAATTTTCATTATCACTATCATTATCATTATTACTAGTATTATATTACTATTATTATTATTATCAAAAACTATTGTCTGTTGTTGCGGTTCTTAGTATATAAAGCTTCAAGACTCACCCTGTGTGCCCAACATTTGTCCAGTTGTTGAGTAACAATGCATAACTAAAGCAATATCGGACTTTCCTGCCAAATAAACCACCAACTGAACAGCTAATACTTAATACATTCTAACCAATTGCGCGACTGCTAAGGCTGATAACCTTCTGACGTTCTGTGCTGAGCAACAAGAAAGAATCAGTGCAAACTTTGAGTTACACGAATTCGTTTCGAAGGACACTACAAAATTTTAGCAAGCACTCGTCGGGTTTAGACGACAGTAAGCTGTGAGGATTTTATCACGAACCTAATTCCTGAAGATGGTCATCGGCTGGCCCATGGTCGCGTCCTTCTGTTCTTGCTCGCATATGAATCTCCACTCGAATGATAACAATACAGCAAAGAATCAAACTGGTTATTGAAAGCGAACAGAAGTGTGGTTTCCTTTTACACTTAGACATGTTTGAAACTTAAGAACCAGCGAGTAATTGTTAGTTCAATCCTTTCACTCAAGCGATGAACCGACTCAGTGGCGGGGTCACAACTCAGTCCTGGATCATATGATTAAGTAATAAATAACATAGATACAAACGCGTGTCGGCTTGTGCCAAAAAGCCTGCTGGTATTTTGTAATCACGCCAAAGCGCTTTACCTTTTTAACTACAGAATCGTGCCGCGCGAGTCATTACGTAAGACCCGCATAAATGAAGAGCGCATGAACACTCTGCGCCTAATCTAAAGGAGAGTGTTTCAAAACTTAAAACACGGTAAAAAGGATGCAATCTTAGAAATATTGAAACTAACCTAGAACTCACCAGACCAAAAACAAACTTCCTTAAACGAAATTTCAAAATCATGGTACAGTGTTTTGGAATAGTCTCCCTCCCGAAACAAAAAAGGCGAAATCCTTATATGCTTTTAAACGACAGATAGCCTATTTTCTTCCTATGGAGACATGCTGACTTAATCTCGTTCCAAATCTTTTAATCTCTATTTTATTTTAGTACCATTTTACATGAAACTGACTTGTAAGATCTTCAGTATCACGGTAATAAAAAGTTCTCAGGCCAGTCGTTCTCTCATAAAAGGGAATGTTTAGCAAGTTTAAATTTCGGGTCAAGTGCCCACTTACGGTGCATCCTGTAACAAACTGTTGTGATAAACAGTTCGGAGTTAAGTTGTTGATACATTTCTAAGTTAATACAGCATCACTGTAAAACAAATAGGACCTGACAGGATATCCAGCATAGTTCTTTTAACGACGGGGTAATGCGGTCAGTTTTCCTGGATTTAGTAATGGTAAGGGCAGCGAAATTTTGAACGGCCCTCACAGTAGTTTGCGTATGTTTTTGGCTGTTACCACACAGATAAGCAGTAGTAACTGAGATTTTCATAACTACAATAAGTAAATCTCTGTTCATGGCATGCTTTACCCGGTTCAACTGACTAAAACTTGACTTTCGTGAATTGGAAAAATTATGTAAAGCTTGTAATTGTCATCAACGTAACTCCTGGGTGGGCAGTTTTGGGGAACTGCAGGTAAGTCATTGACATAAATGCTAGTAATGCTGAAGAGAATGGGCCCGAGGATACTACCTTGTTGGACCTTGCTCACTTAATTAATCTTTATTTTGCCAGCCATATCAGTGTTTGGCGTATTTAGGGGGTCATACGATAGAAACTGTAGAATTTATGAGATATTTCCAGCGATCACTCAGAATGTACTGACAGTCGGCTGTTACAAATTACAGTAAATATATGGAATCACTGAGCGAGTAATTTCATGAAAACTACTTCAGAAACTCGCATTGTTAGATTTCTCTACCTGTGTCCTCAGTAAACGATCTGCTGCTAAATGATTCCTTTGGAACGCAAGATCGTATTGCCTTCCAAATACGAGTGGTATTCGGATTGCCATTAATCTGTCCCTCTGTTCTGCCAACCTAAGTTATCTCTTCACTTCCCGTTTGAGATTTTTGTAGCCAGCCCAGGCTAGCGGATCATAATTGTTTTTTCGTGCTAGCTGGCGCCAATGGTCCTATATTCCATAAGGCCTCGTATTTCGTCAGTGACAAAAGGGTTTGGATGTAGTGCTCCCTATTCTTCGGGGGAGAGGCGAATACTTTTGCCATCTTATTTATTTTTTTAACAACTTTATTTGGGCTTACACAGTTACAGTAACAAGTAACAAACACATACTACACATACATTACGATGCCAAAAGGGTTAGACACGAACGGGACTGAGTCCCATGCTAGGTGTCTACCGAAATTTTAAAACGAAAAAAAATGTTCTTAATGTTGTGTAAGCTTGCCTGATTTCAATAAGTCCCACTGAAAAACTCCCAAGTCCTGGGTTAGGGGAATAGGTCCACTAATAACTAGCCGCGTTATTTGGAAAGAAGAAGTGGAGTTCGTGTATCTGTTGATCCCGGAGGGAAAAATGCCTTTAAAACCAGAAAAAGGGAGCAAGGTCAACATGGCGGGCACGGTCTCCGACTTGTTGAAAATTAATTAAGGACATGACGCTTTCTCTGATTCCCTCTTCATCTTTAAATTTACGCAGTTTATAAACTGAATCTCGTGGAATGTTCACGAATACTCCTCAACTGGAGAGTACGGAAAACTACAAAAAAGTGCTATTTAAATATTACAGAGTCAAAGAAACATGCCTTCCCCACATAGTCATGACGTCATGAACCTTCTTATAATTTCTGAGCCTGTATCTCATACATGACGTAAAGTTCGACTTAGTTGATCGTGAAATCACCCAAAATATTCGGAATTTAATAAACAAAAAAGTGATTTAAATCGTGCTAGTTGCATGAAGTGCTGAACAATAGGAAATTCTACAGCTACCAAAATCCTTTTCAAAACTGCTGTTTTCCCTCTAAAGAAATTATTGTTCGGAGACGTTTTAGGAGTTGTAAAATTTAAGTGAGAAAAGGTTTTCGAAAGGGATTGTGGCACTTGTAGCCAAGAAACGTCGCCATACAAACCTTCTATTACCCCAAGTAAGTCTTTCAGAGCGAGAACCCTAGAAAGGAAAAGTAGGCCGACACGGAGACAGAGAAAAATTTTCTGACCCAGGCAGGTTTCTAACCCGCGGCCTTCGAAAAAAGATCATTCTTGCTCTACCAAATAAGACACCAGGCGAGATGGGAGCTGGTCGTGGGCAAACACAGCATTTTGCTAATGCAAATTCTTGCTAAATCCATTCCATTGCGGGGGCTTAAAAAATATTAATTGGTCAAATTCCACATAAACATCACCTGGATCTAGCAAAACTTTGCAAGAGTAAAATAAGGTATTAAAATGGTAATAACGGTAACTGAACTTTGCTTGCTGGGGAGGGATAACCAGTACAGTATGATCTTTGAGCAATAATAAACTCCCATCTGGCCATGTTTTTTAACAGTTGGTAGAGCAACAGTGATCAGTTTGAGTACTCAAGCCCTTTCTTTAAACAATTAGGTATTATTAAATTACTTGATCTTGTGACCTTAAGTATTTCAGTATTCATGTATAAATTTCATAACAAGTTATTACCTCCTACCTTCAGTTCCCTCTTCACATCTGTTAGCAAAATACATAGCTATAACACAAGAGCTGCATCAAGACAGTCTTTTTATCTACCTAAAGCCAGAACAAATTATGGTAAATTCAACATAAGATTTCAGGGACGTAAAATTTGGAATTCAATCAATCATCAAAATAAATCGTTTTCTCTTAACCAGTTTCAGAAAAAGATTAAAGATGAAATTCTTTGCAAGTATTAGATTTCATATTGCCATAACCTCACAATATATGAAATATACATACCATACTTCCAGAAGATAACAAGACTGATGATAGTGTGCTCTTTTCTTTTCTTTTCTTTTCTTTTTCTTTCTTTTCTTTTTATTTCATTTCTTAGTGTAATTGTAATCTTAATTTATTTTGTATTTATTTACAACAAATATAAATCTATTGTACTCAAAATTACCTTTGCAAATTAGCTCCGATCGAAAAATAGTTTTTAATTTCATAATGCAATCCAACTTCCAAGCATTTTTAGCTTTCAAGTTATTTTTGGAAGTTGGTACCCTAAGATATTTAAATTTTTCTACAAAAAATGTAAATGTATGAGTAAGAATATGGGTACAATAAATTGTTGTTGTTGTTGTTGTTGTTGTGTTGTTGTTGTTTGCAAGGAAGGTTGGGGGTTCTAATCCTGCCGGGGTAAAAGAGTTCCTTATTTTACCCATTTCCTCTCTAGGACTAGGGCTATCGCTCAGAAGGATTTACTTGGGGTATTTGTACAGCACCTCAGCATAACAAATTTAAATCACAATATATGTTTGTTATGTTGAGCGGATGCAGTTCTCCTGGCTAGCAGTCTCTCACCGACTCGTTCGCTTCTTCGCTGTTCGATTTTTGTGTTTCCTCGATTGATTCTGAGGAACAAAAAAACACTGCTCGCAGTCTATTGTTGAGCAGCCACACCTTATTGGTCATTCCCTCACTCTAATTAATAAATACACGGAGCTGAGAAACATAATCATCACGACCAGATCCTATCGGTTACAGTGTGTAACGAGGCCTCGTCCGCATACAGCTGTTTCATAAAACCAATCGTCAATAGTTGATATTCTGACGGAAAGGAGCTTTTTTACACTAGCATTCATATTAGTGGAGTAAGTTATAATTTTGGCAGTGATAATAAATAAATTGTATTGTGTTTAACCCACACTCTACATTTAAGTAAAATTAATGCTAATAACAATAACCAACACTTCCTTTCGTTTCCAATATCGACTATTAACTATGACCACGTTTTTTGAAAAAGCTGTTTACAGACCACATTCCAACAGACATATCTAGTTTGATTTCCCAATCTTCCCATTTTTCTAAAAATGCCAAAACGGGATGGTGTTCAAAACCGACTTAGACCCGTTTCCAAAAGCTCTGTTTGACATAAAATGTATAAGCTTATATGTTATTCTCACTTATTGTTTAGAGCAAGAACAATGGAGATAAAAAAAAATAGGTGTTTGTATGTATCTATTTCAAAAAAGGTTGCCATAACTTAATAGCTGATATCTGAACCGAAAGGAACTTTGGGTACAATAATATTTAGTGGTAAACCATATTGATGGTGATGACAGTGATAATAATTGTATTATGATGAACCAACACTCCACATTATGCAAAGTCAATGCTTATAGGAGTATATTATGTCCTCCTCGAACCCCCATAGTTCCTTTCGTTCCAGGATCGACTATTGACTACGACAACCTCTTCTGAAGCAGCTGTATACAATACACACGTAGTTAGATATTACAAGAGGACACTAAGATATACGTTTTATTTTTGACGTAGTAGTTTGCAGCTTTAACATCTCAGAAAGTTTTATCTTTCATATATGTTTGAATAAAACAAAATATTTCGCTACTTGAAAAATGTTACACAATTCAGCTTAGCATTAACTAAAAATGTTATTAAATGGTAAAAAGAATTGTTTGCAAACGCACGCCGCGAGTAAAACGATTTTACACGAGAAAAAGGATGCCATGTAAATTTCTTTTTGCTTGACATATATGGCGACCTATTTCAAGGTAACTCGTTAATCCCTTGTTAATCTCGCCATTCTTCTGATATAACAGTTTGCTTCACAAATTTTCCCACCAAGGACTAGTTCGCCTGACCTGACCCAAAATCTTCGAGCACGCGGTTGTCTGCCTGCTCGTTATAGTAGTTTTGTGGAGCCCGATCCTGATCGACCCCAGAAGATCCAGTCGTCGGTTTTAACAATTGAAATGCACTGTAAATTAATCAAGTTTACCTTCGCTTGAAATAATTCCATGCCATGTTGAATATTTGCCGATAACAACTTTGATTCAAAAATATCCAGATTCGCCGTCCACACGATTCCAATAAAAAATTCCACTCTGGAGAGCGCATTCAAGAAGTTGCGGATTCGCCGGCTACGTGTGAATCCGGAAACGAAAAATCGCGGATAAAAAAATATCCGGATACGTATGGGCGGGAACTTATGTCCATTTAAGTCTAACATTATTTACAAGGACAATTGATAAAATACGTTTGTTATCAATAATTTAGTAGTAAAACGCTTCTCAAAAATAACATCACAAGGGTCCAGATAAAATCTTACAGTCATGCATGAATTATTAGTTTCTAGCTCCCATGTAACAGAGATTTGAAAACTTGATTGCGTTGTTTTTAGTTATTCTTAAATAACTTATGATGGGGTTCGTATCTTCATTGTCGATCTTCTCATAGAAAAGTTGTTGTTCTTCCAACGATACCAAATTATCCCTTTGGAGTCCTGCTTGTTACCAAGGTAACGACCGTTGAGGTTGGATTCGTGACAGTCCTTGTACCACCAGGCGCCTGTATACGTCTGAGCACGGTTACCACCGTACCGATCATTGTCACGGTCTTTTGTAGTGAAGAACATTCCGTTATGGAGAGCCAACGAGTCTCCCGCTGTACCAGAGTACGAGCCCACACTCAGTCGATATTATTACAGCAGAGTAAGGGACCGTTCATTTTTTATGAGATAGGGGGGGGGAGGCTGGTGGGAATTAGGGAGATCATAAAAAAAGTGAGGTCTAAA
>JAOBYE010723555.1:0-10379 GCA_025403585.1 Parazoanthus swiftii
GTAGTAGTAGTAGTAGTAGTAGTAGTAGTAGTAGTAGTAGTAGTAGTAGTAGTAGTAGTAGTAGTAGTAGTAGTAAGTTAACCGTCAATAACTATTTTGATGTGAGTGCTTTGAGTCTGATTGTATTCCAACAGGCTTTGATGCCCTCTGGCCACGCGGCGGGGAACCATGACTCAGAGGGGCACGACTCGCACGCCGACGCCGTCCTCAAATCCTGTGTAGTGTTAGCCGGAATCTACGTGTTCTTTATAATCGAGAGTATCATGAAGGCAAGAGGTGGTGGCCATAGTCACGGGCATGCACACACTGGCTATCATACGGGACATCATCACAACGATCACGAGATCAAGGAAAAGTGTGACGTGTTTGTAGAGAAATCGGTTGGTTTTAAAACTTTTTTTAGGGTTAGAAATCCAAAAATAAGAATGATATTGCCATATAATTGCCTCTATTGATTATATAGAATGTCATATAGTTCCGATGATAGACACACGATTACAGCAAACTTTTGTTAGCTCTATGTTTGTTTACAATGTAGTCATATTAGGCACGGTATATACCTTATATGGCTTTGTTAATTATTTGACGCAAACGAGGCTGTAAATGACAGCCGCTCCAGAACTAGAGGTCCGTACGCCTACTTACGGACGTCAAACTGACCAATCACAGCACGCGAAACTAGTCAGCCATATAATAAATACGCTTATAACACAGAAGCAAGGGGCTAAACCTATGAAAAACTTAGCCTCCTCCGCAGGCAACTCAGTGAGGCGAATCTTTGGCAAATATGGGCAAATGTGGGGTTAATGCAGGTATATAATAGTTGATGATGGACATAGAGCCTTAGTGATGGCAATTGATAGCAGTGGTAGTTTCCCGTCAACTCTGGTTTATACCAGATAAACAATGGGCAAACACAAGCATAAGAACCTTAGATAACCAGGGCAAAGACAAAAGGAATTTTGGTCAGTTTGTTCTACCTCGTCGCAGATTTGGCATTCCTTATTAATTTTTTCCTCTGTTATATATATCCTGGTGAGTAAGGATGGCCGAATAGGTAGCGCTCGTGCCTCCCATCTCTGTGGATCCGGGATCGAGATTTCGGTTTCGCGTGTGAGATTTGTCGATATCCTTCTGCCTCCGAGGGTTCTTATGGTTAATTTTATGCATATGTCACAAGTATGAATCAGGTTTTAGGAATAAAACTCTATTTAAGAACCTAATTAACCTGATATTTTGTTAGACCCCAACTAAGCAAAAGTCTTAAATTCTTAAACTGGCCTACTCGGGTTCTTACTCTGTTAGTTCAATCAAACGAACACTAGCCCTGTCGTTTATTTTCAGCACACATGCAAAGTTGCTAAGTCGTGTGACACACATTATCACGATGCAGTTGGCTCGCGGTTGGCGGGAATACAGCGCTGTAACAGTTGCTATGACAACGCATTTGGCTTCTCCAAATCCAAGTCAAGCACCACCATTGGCTGCGAGAGAGGCTGTTCAGGAATGTTGGACAATGGACATGAGAGTCAATCAGCTAGAGACAAGAACTGTTTCAGCGATTCCGAGCTTGCTGTTAGGGTCTCCCAAGATACGAAGAGTGAATACAAGTTTTTGTATCCCAACGACGCCATTGAGTTTGCAGACCTGAATTGTGGGGCAAATCACTGTGACGCTAACTCGAACAAGTGTTCCAGCATTTCGGAAGCAACGGAAACTATCTCCCTGGAACGAGCTGTAGTGATGTCAAGTCAGGAAGCATCGGATACGTCGCTGCCACATGGTCACCAAAATCATCACCATCACCATGGCAACAAAAAGATTGACGTAAACACCTCTATAGCAAGCGTGGCGTGGATGGTGATTGTCAGCGATGGTTTTCACAATTTCAGTGATGGTCTCGCTGTTGGGGCGGCGTTTTCAACCTCGTTAGCGACAGGTCTAACAACGGCCATAGCTGTGTTTTGTCACGAGATTCCACACGAACTGGGTGAGTAGATATAATGGTTGGATTTGAAGTATGTTTGTTTAGAAAGTCTCCAGGAGAAAGTCCCGGATAAGGTCGGTCGGCAAACATGCTGTTATGTGATTTACTCGCGCATTGACAAAGATGCGTCAAAATTTTGAATGCTTTTTCAATTAAAATTGTTCTACCGTAGCCTTAAGCATCTGACAAACGCTAAAGAAATAACATAGAACCGTTGAACAAAAGATCCTCTCTTGCAGTATAGAAAACTCTTCTTCATTTCCCGCTGGGATTCCATATTTGTAACTTATATAACATCCCGGCTGAAAACATGAAAACCGTTTTTCCGCTCTGCCATAGAAATCTTTGTCCAGTCCATTTTTGGCACGCCCGGATGGTCCTTTGAATGCATGGGATAAGTAAATGGAGGGATGAGAGAGTTTTTACAATTTTCCTTTTTCCTTTTCCTTTCCCAAACTTGCCCCAACATCGTGCTACGTATTCTGGTTCACTTAAACCCTTCATATCCAACTCAACAGTTTGTATTCTTATTTGTTCCAGGTGATTTTGCAATCTTAGTCAAATCTGGTCTGACAATAAAGCAAGCTATATCGTACAACATGGCGTCCGCTGTTATCTCCTATATTGGTCTCATACTGGGAATACTCATTGGAAACATAGACTCTGCTCATGTGTGGGTCCTAGCCTTGACAGCCGGGATGTTCCTGTACGTGTCCCTGGTTGATATGGTAAGACTCAATAATTTATTACGCCTCCCCGAAGATACTAACTTCAATACAGACCAAGCGTGGATACAAAAAAAATTTAAGGGGGAGGGGGCGGCAAATAAATGTTGAAAGGCAAGAATGCGAGTGTGGAAAAACATGGTCACTTATTTGTTACCAAAAACGAAACAAAGCTATGGCGGTGACAACTAGTACATTCTTATCTAAATGAGGCTATTTCTTAAGTTTTATGAGACATCGAGCTATCAAATTTTGTGAGTCAATAACTCATCAATGAGTCAATTTTCCATATTTCTACCTTTTCAATAATATGATTCAGATAAATGACTAAGGTTACGAAACACATTATTGACATTACAAACGTTCAAACACATGAACAGTAGCGTAATCCTAACAGTTTCGCGGTCCAACCCAGCCCTTACCGTAATGAGCAAATGGGTCACCCAAAATCTAATCTTAACCCTAATGATTATGTTAAATCTAACCCGAATCATTTTTTCATCAATCTATCGACTAATTTGACTCATAAAATAACAGTCCATCATCCTCGTGTTAACCAGTGCTCTGACAACGGAAGTCTGTTTTTTATCTGTTAATAATAACAGGAAAGTTTCCATTACAAGGGTAGCTATAAAATTCTTCACGCTTTTTTGTATAAGAACCAGTAAATTTGGCCGAGGCCCATAGTTCTTAATTTTTAGGCGATTTAAGCCTTAAATTGATCTTATTTTTATATATGTGGTTTAAATCGAATAAAAACTAAGCCTAAGATATTGCAATACATGTATTGGAAAACGAATTGCTTGGCCGGTGTATTTTTGTTCAATTAATATTTATCCCCGCGGATTTATCATGGATTCACTGAGTTATTTTCCCGAGACGAATTTTAGTGATTATCCCATGATTAGTTTCGTATTCAAACCCTTTGCTTTGGACAAATTATGCAAAATCTTCTGATTCTCTCAGAATACGCTGTAATAGCGACATTACAGCTTCTTTATTCCCTATTTCTACACCAGACAATAAGTAAAGTCTTTTTATAAAAAAAAAATAGCTATCGAGCTCGAGCCTCAGCTTGTTCTTAAAATTGTTCTTAAATTTTGGCCAATCTGGACTCGTTGTTCTTATAAAGTTGTTCTTATAAAAAAAGTGTGTATTCTAAAAGACTAGCTTTCAAAAACATGTGGTTTGATCAACTGTGGTTGATACAGAATGTTTGTGGATTTAAAGCTTACGTACTTCGTCAGGAAAACTGGGGAGAGGAGGTGAAATTTGGCTATATCATCTGTGACTCCAGTCTCCTTCGCTATCATTAGTCATGCATTTTAAAATATTCTAGCCTCAGTTACCATCCTTCACCATCACTCAGCAAGGATATACTGTTATTTGCCGATAGAATTACTAGAATTACTAGTTAGAGTTGCGAAGAAAGCTAGAGAGCAATAAGGTGCATAAAACTAAAACCAAAAAACGTGCTCATTTCTTTATTTTGTTTTTGCAGCTTCCAGAGCTGAGCAGCTACACATCGGGAGGAGGAGTTATGATAGTTTTGTACCAAAACGCGGGCATGTTACTTGGAATTGCAATAATGTTAACAATAGCTCTATTAGAAGATCGTTAAGTTGTAGAATATATATATAGTTATCACTTATTCAAAAACATTTTACAAGTGTGTAACTTTGAGGTTAAGCGGTCAGGTTAAGACCTAACTTAGTCTCAAAATTACTTTAGTAAAGGGAAGGGGTAAAACTTTGCTGGGATAGTCGTACATGTATACTTAATTTAGGTCCAAATAAAATAATTTTAGTAGCGTAAATCTTAGGTAAGGGGTTTTGATTTATTATTGGATTGAAGAAGTTACCATACTACTCTGTTTGGGTGTGCTAAGTTTCCAAGTGATCCACTTTAATCTGAAAACTATTGTAAGCAATAAGTACTTTGCAGTTAACGAGGTTACGTTTGTAACGAAAATAGTTTTAATTAGTAGAAAAAAATTGAATGGATTATCAAGCAAATTGTTCAAGGTCAATTTGTTACCTATACCTTGTTGATCGCCTAACTTTTGTACCAAGTCAACTCATATTATAAGACCATAATACTCTCTTCAAGTTTGCTGTAAAAGTTTCTTTGGTCAGCTGTTGTAAATATTGTAAAACAACTAGGTGCTGATCTGATTGGTTTTTGTAGACAATTAGATGATATCAATAACATGTACTTGGTCATTCTTGATTGAATAATAAAATATATCACTTTTAGTTTGTATCGATTTTTATACTGCGTTTCACAGATACGTCGCGCACCCCCTCCCCCCCCCGTCCTTTCTGCCAGCTCAATGGCAAAAATTATAATGAACTTTATAATACTTTAATTTTGGTAGTTCTGTAGTCTTTGTCCAATTACTCACTTGATAGAGCTAGACAATTGGGTTCAAGTAAAATTCCTCCGTTCACGAGTTGCTATGTTTCTCAGCGTGTCGTTGGAGTCTTTGGTTGGTCCCAGCTTTATGCCTGGCTCACAGTTGTGAAAGGTACAGGAAATGTAAATAACAACAATAAAAGTAAACAGCTATGCCTATTGACTCTTTCAGAAGGGGAATCTGTGTGCTGAATCACTAAACGCTCGTGCGTGGCTGCTCCTCGTGTAGAGGGCGCGTTCAAACTTTCGCATAGGAATAAAATAAGACAAAAGCAATTATTTCAACATTTAAAGACTGCGCTAAGGCAAACTCAAGTAATCTGCCAGCTTCTTAATCCAAAATTTAAGTGCTAGTCTTAAATATAGTCAATGTTGAAAAATAGGATACACATAATTTGTGACTGTAAAGCCGCCAAGTTTCTCACAAATGGCTCTCATTACTACCTCTTCCCCATCGTCCGCCTTCCGTATCGGTTCGCAAACGTGCTCTTGATTTTACATGTAAAAAAAGAATTGTACCAAATAGTCACAATGATAATGAAGGGAAGATTTAAATTAAAATTACATTGAAGTGGGAGTACTATGAAGTGCACTTGGGACAATTATTTTAAGCGGTAAAAAAAAATGGTAGCTGTCAATAAAATCAATTTTCCAAGTAGGGAGATCATACTTCTTGATGTGATTTTCCTGGTCATTTTTGTTCTTTTCAGAACAATGTAAAAATTTATGTTCTATTTTTAAATTTTTCATAATAGCTCTGGACAATATTTAATGCCAAATTAATTGCTAAAACACATATTTTGCATTCTTTGTTTAAATATTTGCAGATAAGACTGGGCTAAAATAAATTGTTAAATAATAGTAATAATAATAATAATAATAATAATAACAATAATAATAATATCACTTTATTTCTTTAAAAAACGCATTTGAATTTTTTTCAATGCTTTTTACAGTTATGCAAAAATAAAAACTAAGAACTATGAATTAAACATGCAAGTTTTTCTTTAAACTTACATTTAAAAGATTCAACAGAACTGGCAAGTTCAATATCCAATGGCAAAAAATCCCACAGTCTTGGTGGAAGGTACGCTTTTGTCCGAGCATTCTTCAAAATTAACGTGTAGTTATCCACACTTTAACGACTTGTCCCAATGGTCGTCATTAATACACCATTTGTGCCACTGCTTAAGAATTAATCGACATTTGAATAGTACGATTTTCAAAACATCTGTGTGATCGTATAACTGTACATAACAATATGGGTTTTGATCAACAAAGGTTGATATGGTATGTTTTCTTGTGTTTTTCGCCGTAAGATTTGGTGTAAGGCTGACTGATGTTTTGCTCTGACGAAGGGCTAACGCTCGAAACATCAGCCTTACACCAAACCTTACGGCCCAAAACATACCATATCAACCCTTGTTGACCAAAACCCATATTTAGCTTACTCGCCAACGTAGAAAAAAACCAGTTTTTTTTCAAAACTAGTTCTTCCTATACATAACAATAGGCTGGAGCCAGTCATAAGCCTCTGCGCTCGACGATTGTGTCCAGTAGCCTCGTTCTCGTGCTCTGGCAGAAAGATACTTGCTTTGACGCTTTGGTTCAGTGTAATGAATATCGTTAGAGATTTTACTGAGCACTTTAACAATGAAGCGTCTTTTTTATTAAAAAAGAAAAAGTTTGTTGCCCCACTTCATCAAAGCATAAGCAAGTTTTTGTTAGTCTCAGCTACGAAGTAGGCTTTTGGAGTTCGTGTGGCCTGTCAGAAGATTACATATTTGAATTACGTACAAACTGTCTCTGTATCAAAGCCTCACAAAAACGTAATGACAAGTGCTAATGTCTATATTCGAAGCTACATCATATTAAGACGACATTTTTATCGACGTGCAACGTGAAGGTAGATTCTTCGCCCGGGGCCATGGCCAGTTCTTCGTTTCGTCGTTTGACTCGTCGCAGCTGCAAGGCAATTTAGCTGGCACTCGTTGTTGTCCATTTTAAAAGCTCTGATTGTAACAATTGTACAAACAAACTGTGTCATTGTACTTAATAGCCCGGCAGCCGAACGACCGCAATTTCGATACATGTAAGGGTATTTTCGCAAATAACTTGAGTGCTGTTTATTAATTGTTCAATAAACGATTCGCTGCAGTTGGAAATATTGTGATTTAAGATCTCGAGTTTTATAATCGTGTCTTGAAAACTACTAACAGATCAAATGGTCAGAACTTTGTGGCAAGTTGTACGAAAATTTGTATTCGGGTGGAGTATACTCTGCAGTGCTCATACTCGGCCACTAGAAGTCTCAACTCTTCTCGTCGATTGCACCTCGCTAATCTCTGATAACTACTAGTAAACTTGCATGTTTGGACAGACAGAAGTCTTTCTTGGTCTAGGATTAAATGGAGCCGAAACAAATTGTAGAATTGCACACGTTTTAAGTATCCTACTGATGATCAATTACTGATTTCCCTTTTATTTCAGCGACATAAAAATTGTCTGTGCAGTTTCAGTTTAAGTAGGCAGGATGATCCATTCAGCCACTACAGTAGGTTGGTATCCAGATGGGTCCAGCATAACTTAGCGAGATGTCCGCGACTTTAGCAAGATTAACAAGCTTACGGGGCTTGTAACTATCAAAATTGCTAAATATAGAATAGCATAAGTCCAGTTTTACGATTAGCTGGCATTCTGTTTTTTAAAGTTTTGGCCGCAGGGATAATTAATTAGACGTCGTCGCTGTATCGTCGTTTTTGTTCACAGCTCAGCGGGCAGTAACAAATTTAAAATACATACAAGTCCCTCTTCGATTAGCTGTCCCAATTCCATTCGAAGGCAGCTTTTATTAAAGCTCTCGATGGACTGGTCAGATGCCATTCCAATTGCTGTCGCTGACATTTACAGTGAACAGTCCCGACTCATACAGTTCGTTCTATCACAAGTTAGTCTCGCGATCGTACAGTATCACTTCCTCAAAAGCTTGCTGTTCTTCCTGCGAGAGTTCCAGATGTTGCTCGTTACGACACGTAAACTTTCTGATCAGAATGTTCAGAACGGACCCGAGAGAACACGCAACAATGGCAATTGAAAGCTGTAAGAACAGCCCACTAAGATCTTGAAAAGACAGTCGTTCGGGAGGAACTTCCCGTTTGCACACTCGGTTGCCAAACCAGAAGTCGTGGATAAAGTCTGTCAGCCCTTTGGCTTTGGCTTTTGATAACGAGTCTTCGATGGGCTGAAACCATGGTGATCCCTTCTGGACGACGAGGGAGGCACCAGACATTCCAAACGGAGTGCCAACCACCTTCAGGCTGCACTGCGGGTCACGCAAAGCCTCGTACTCCAAGTTAGCATGGTCGGCTATCAGCACAGACAGTTCACTGCCGAGGAACAAATAGTAGTAAAATAATACAAACTGATACAAATATAAATGAGAACAAAAACAGAATAACGCAGCTCCAACAACGTTTTGGATTCTGTGTTAAATAAAGTGTATTGTTATCATTACCACTTTCGCTACCATTATTATTATTATTATTATTATTATTATTATCATTATCATTTTTATTATTATTTTCATAATTATTATTGATAATATTATTATGGTTAATATTATTATTATTATCATTGTTTTAAATAGGCCCAAAATATTTGATTTTAGCAAATATTGTAATTTCACATAACATCAATATATAACAAGCATGATTGTTGGAATTTGAATAGTAGCTGATACGGTGATACCCTTGTAGTTTTGTAGTTT
The DNA here is from genome assembly GCA_025403585.1 of Parazoanthus swiftii. Taxonomy (NCBI): domain Eukaryota; kingdom Metazoa; phylum Cnidaria; class Anthozoa; order Zoantharia; family Parazoanthidae; genus Parazoanthus; species Parazoanthus swiftii. Next base: position 8,894 of record JAOBYE010723555.1, read on the forward strand.
TACAGAAAAGTTCATCTGGGAGAACAGTATTTTACCGATTGCGACACCTGTATAAAAAGCAGCTTATAATCTCTTCTCTTCTCTTCTCTTATATTCTTCACGTGTTAGATCCCTCCCCCTTAACGTTTATCAGACGTTAAGCGTAAAATAATCAATTTTCCGACAGGCCCCATTGTTTCTCTTGTGCCAAGTTTTCTATGCTAGGTTAAACTCACCCTGACCGCAGTTTTTGTATTCCTTCTTTCATACTCTCAGTGTTATGGTGCCTCATGTGATACCACATGTTCTTAAACAGGACCTTCTCGCTGTTCTGGAAAAAGTCATCCATATTGGTGCCTTTGATGGTCGCATACCTGAATCCAGCAGGAGGGCTTTGAATCTAGAAAATGAAAGTCATTTTTTTTTCAAAATATTTTAAATAGTTTGAAAGTACATACCTATATTGCAGCTCGACGAATTAAAGAGGAAAAATAGAGACTACTCGCAGTCTACATTTCCCACCGCCTGTGTGTACACAAAAACTGTTCCGACGGTTAATTAAGAAATGGTCCATTCTTAGCGTGCATCTATCGAGTTATGGATGTACGCGCGAAGTATGGAGAGCACGAGAGAAGCGTTAGAGTGGCACGAGGCGAAGCCGAGTGCTTCTCTAGCTTCTCGAGTGCTCTCCCAACTTCCCAAGTGCATCCAAAACTCGATAGGTGCACAACTTAAGTATGGATCATTTCTTTTAGAACATTGCCTCTGTCACTTTAAGCAGTATTTATATGAAAAAATACTCGTAAGCTGATAACGTACAAAATTCTCTTAAACCGTTCTGAGCGTTTTTATTGGTTGAACGCGAGCACGCGAGTTAACGGACGCACGGGCGTGCGTTTATCGAGTCAAAGATGCACGCTCGCGCCATACAAAAAGCGCGCGAAAAATTGCCAGCTATGTTCTAAGCACCTATAACTTACAATGTAAACTGGAGCAGTCTTTCAAGGCACGAAAACCAGATGTTTCTGTATGATATGTCAACAACCTTCCAAACCGTTGTGGCTTCACGCTCGAAACTGCTCAAACATGTGCCGAAAAAATCGTTCCAAGTGTGTAAACAGAAGCCCTATCCGTTATGGTATAGATGGTATGCATAATACGCCCCAGTGGTCATAAACAATGACTTCATGTCGAGGTCGGTTTCCAAGCTCCCATACATTTGCGGACGTTACTAAAACCTGGAACGGGGAACAGGGAGCGGTCAGTATGAGTTGGAGAACGGTGAATATTTACAATACCTGCAGCGATGTTTGACATTCCTAATTGTTCAAATCCCCCAGCCTTCAAAGAATTTTTAAGTTCTCACACCTCCAAACTTCAAATTGACCGTTCCCCGACTCATACTGACCGTTCCCCGACTCATATTGACTGTTCCCCAACTCATATTGACCGTTCCCCAACTCATATTGACCGTTCCCCAACTCATATTGACCGTTCCCCAACTCAT
>JAOBYE010723566.1:0-10379 GCA_025403585.1 Parazoanthus swiftii
GGAAGGGGGGGGGGTGGGGGGCAGGCGGTCTGAAATTCCCGCCTCCCATACCCTTCACTTTGAGGATACCAATTTTTTAAATAAAAATTACGGAAACCTCCAATCCACCCACTTCCATTTTACATACTTATTTAAACGTCAGTTTTCGGGTTTGTTCTTTTATCAATGGAAAGCTGTCTCGGGCGAGATAAACGGGGACGGCGTAGCCGGAAAAGACCCTGCAACTTGCTGCACGGTCCCTGGTATAACTACCTTAACCAACTTCTTCTGTAAGGAAATCTTCCACAAGTTGAACCATGTCATTAATGAGAACGACCAGCGGGCTTACAAGTTTAATATTTGTCCCAAGTACCGTTGTTCAAATGTTCTTGTCTCTTTGTGTTAGTCTTCATTTTATTTTGTTTACCCTTTGAACATAATTTTGGGGAGGGTTGGACTCATCATGCTCGCTTTTCTTCGTTTTTTCTTATATTTGGGGTTTTTCTTGCACAATTTCTAAGTATACAAATTTCAGCTGTCCGCCATCTTGAACACAAAGTCGTGTGAATTTAGAGAATATCACCGAGATGCACTTCGTCCGGAAGTCTCTAATCAGTCGCGACGGCCTGAGAACGAGTCAAGCAGGAACTAGGTAAACTTTGAAGTTTATTAGCTACAACTTGATCAACTGCCCGATTTCAAACTCGCAGGTTAAACTTCGAGCATTTTTAGTATCTGATTTGGTCGACCAAAGACGAGTTCATATGCGTCGCGTTATTACAAAATTTCAACTTGAGTATCTGAAAAGGCATTGTCTTGGAAAAAAGAACAAAGTTTTTGTACAGGTAGGTTTCTCCAACTTTTCCATTTTTAGAATAGCTGTTGTAGCTTTCGTGACTGTCCTAAAGGTAACAAGCGTGTGGGGCCTTGCCACATGAAATCCCGACCGCGACGTAAGTCGGGCCAAGGAATGTTACGACTAATGGTATACCAAAGTACACGAGTGGACACGTTAGATTCTAGCTATCGTTAAACTGGTTCATTTGCGTATTTGATTCCTAAATTCAATGACATTCTTCGAACATATTTTACAAAAACTTTGAAATAGATCTGAAAATAGATGAATTACGAAGCTGTTCGTTATGAATTGGCGATGTAGAATCTCCACAGACGAGGGAATAGTTATCGACAACCAATATGGCAACTTGCCAAGCTACGCATGGCAGTGTCGTTCGTAGGACGTCGCAAATTGGTTTAGTGGTCGATGACTGTCTCACAAACCGGAAAAGTTAAATATCGATAACATAACAGCCATATTAGTAACCGATAACAAAAGTACGTTAAAATTCAGTTGCCGATAACTAGATTTATGACAAGTTTGTTATCGAGGACTTCGGAGGCACACGGGATTGTCGAGAATATTTAGATATCGATCATTTTTTGTTACCTACAACGACAACAACACGATAACTAGTTCCCTCGTCTGGGGAGGTCCGTATCCTACTTCATTCACACAGATCTGATTTTCTATCATTTTCCACGTCCGACTTTGATTTCCAGACTTTCCTCGCCAGCAAAGGGCACGACTGTCAAGGTATTCCATGACCCGTAAGAAACCCATGTTGAATTACGGTATGCGTCCGTAAAGCCACTAGGATCATTGGCGATCTTCGGGTAATTAAACCTTCATTCAGTCCCAGGACGTCGATCGTAATCACTCACGTATCTTTGAAAGTTTTTTTTAACTTTTTTTTTATAACAATAAAACGTGCAATATGCAAGGAAAGACTAATAAACGTTCATCAGAAGGACGTTCCAAAAACCGGGAACGGGGAACGGTCAATATGAGTCGGGGAATGGTCAATATGAAGTTTGGAGCTATGAGAATTGAAAACTCTTCGAAGGCTGGGGGACCTGAACAATTAAGAATGTCAAGCATCGCTGCATACATTTTAAGTATTGACCGTTCCCCAACTCATACTGACCGCTCCATGCTCCCCGTTCAAGGTTTAAGTAACACCCTCGTAAGAATGACCATGTAGTAAGATTTAACACCCGTGTAAAGAAATGTCCATCTCTTGACAGTCTCTCTCTAGAATGTCAAACTCTGTTTTCAAGGGCCGTTCTGTTTTTAAGCTAATATAAACACAGCTTCACTTTATTATATACTTTGTATAGCTGTAAAAATCCCAACCCAACTGCAGTGTTCCGAGCAAGGCAACCCACTGAAGGCAAGCTGAAAGATGTGCATGCTTTATGTTGCCAGGAATGTGCAAACGAAAATTTGGATCAAGTGATGCTTTCACGAACCCACCACTGATCATATATTGGCCCAGCACTGGTCATGTACTGGTCCTGTATGTACAACGTTTTGGTGGGTATGTACAGTTATCTCGATAGTTTGTGCTATCTCAAGCCACCACGACCTCTCGGGGGGCCACCGTGGTGCCTGCTCCTTCCGCGGCCCCGATCTCCGTCTGGAAACGGATCCCCGTCGCGCCAAGCACCACCGTCCCAACGTTCCTCAGGGAAACTGCCACCTTCCCCCCACCGATCTCCACCGCTTCGACCTGGGCCACCACGCCACTCATCCATCAGTGGCCCTGGTGTCTGATGTATACGCCCCGTCTTGGAAGAGCCATGGTCCCGCTCTTCACCATCAAACGATCTCTTTCTGCCTTGGCCAGAACCAGGTGCTCGTAGTTCGGCATCAAGATCGAAGTCCATCCCCAACCCCCCTGGTATAGGAGGGGGGCTGATACTCATAAGGGGTCGGATTGCTGGTTTGTTATCTTCCTGCGTTCGTGGGACATCCGAACTAGAAGGCCTCCGATCGGGAGGGGCACCTCTCATCCCTCTTGGATCACCCGGACCATCTTGTGATGGGGCTCGGCCAAATGGAGGACCCTCACCAAAATGGGGAGGTCCCCGATAGTCTTGCGGTGGTCCCCGATGGTTTTGGGGAGGTCCCCTTTGACCTTGTGGTGGTCCCCGATGGTCTTGTGATGGTCCCCGATGGTCTTGTGATGGTCCCCGATGGTCTTGTGGTGGTCCCCGATGGTCTTGTGGTGGTCCCCGATGGTCCTGTGATGGTCCCTGATGGTCTTGTGGTGGTCCCCTATGGTCTTGTGGTGGTCCCCGATGGTCTTGTTGTAGACCCCGATGGTCTTGTGGTGGTCCCCGATGGTCTTGTGGTGGTCCCCAATGGTCTTGCAGTGGTCCCCGATGGTCCTGTGGTGGTCCTTGGTTACCACCTTGCACTGAGTTTCCCCAACCACCTTGTCTTTGGAAAGGCCCTCTATCTGGAAGCATGGGTCCTCTATCTGGAGGACGATTGCGCGGATCCTCAGGTGGCCTCCGACGAGGGTCCTCTGGAGGCCTATTACGAGGGTTATCTGGTTGTCTATTTCGTGGATCATCAGGTGGTCTATTGCGGGGGTCATCTGGTGGTCTGTTTCGTAGGTCTGTTGGAGGTCTGTTTCGGGGGTTATCTGGAGGTCGGTTTCTAAAGTCCATTAACGGTTGTCTGTTACTTGGTTCATCGTGTGGTCTGTTTCTGGGGTCTTCTGGAGGTCTGTTTCGTGGGTCTTCTGGGGGTCTATTTCGGGGATCATCTACTGGTTTCTTTCTGGGGTCTTCAGGAGGTCTATTTCGGCGGTCTTCTGGAGGTCTATTTCTGGGATCATCTAATGGTCTGTTTCGAGGATCATCTGGTGGTCTGTTTCGGGGATCTTCTGGTGGTCTGTTTCTAGGATCATTTGGAGGGCCCATGAACCGAGGGTCCCGCGCTTCCAAGGAGTCTCTGTGAGGTGGCATGCCACGCCCAACTCCCTGTTTAAACCCACGAGATGCCAGATTACTAGCAAATGGATGGGCAAACTCTTCCTGTCTAACATCTTCATCACGTATTTCACCAATCTCCCGTTCCTCTCCGTGATGTGGAAGATGGTCATTTCCACGACCCCGCGCGGCCCCTTGCCGGAAACCCCTGGAGCTAAGGTTATGTGGGTGTTGTGGCCTAACTTGATCAGGAAGTGGAAATCTTGGTGGTTCACCTTCCCTTCGCTCAGGAGGGCCCCTTCTTGGGTCCTCTGGTCTCTGTTGTTGTTCTTCTTGCCCAGATGGCCCTTGGCCGGTTGGGGGCCTAAAGGCAGGTACAGGAGGAGGCCCTAATATTCCGGGTCTCTGATCAGTCCTGGAGGGGCCCTGCTGTGAGTTTGGAGGGGGGCCAAGAATACCAAGTTTGTGCTCATTGCTTTGTTGGCCAGGACCAGAACTTGAAATGGGTTGCAAGCCAGGACCAGGACCAGGACCAGAAGAAGAGATGGCACCAGGACCAGGACCTTGGCCAGGAATAAGACCAGGGCCAGAACCAGGGCCAGCACCAGGACCATTGCCGGGACCAAGACCAGGCCGAGGACCAGGGCCAAAATTAGGGCCAGGACCAGAGCCAAGACCAGGCCCTGGACCAAAATTAGGACCAGAGCCAAGATTAGGACCAGGGCCATGATTAGGACCAAGATTAGGACCAGGGCCAAGATTAGGACCTGGGCCAGGGCCAGTTCGCACACCAGGTTGAGGGCCCACACCTGAGCCACCTGATGACGGCCCTCCAAAACTCCCTTGACCTCTAGGACCACCAGGCATTGGCCCCAGGAGACCTGGTTTGTCTCCTTGGGGGCCTGATTGGAAGTCTTCATAGGGGCCTTGTCTGTTTGGCCCCCACTGTCTATCGGGTCCACCATGATCTGGTCCCCGGTTGAAATTCTCTTGAGATTGCCCACGTTTCCAATCTGGCTGATTCTGTCTAAAGTCTCTCGAGTCCCTCTGAAAATCTTCAGGGGGCCCTTGTCTGAAATTAGGCCCTGGCCCTCTTTGGTTAAACTCGTCTCTTGGTCCTCTCGGACCAAATGTGTGATTTTGCTGGTCAAAAGGAGCTTCACGTTTATCACCAGGAGGGCCTTGCTGCCATCTTTCATCTCTTCCTGGCCCAAACTCAGTACCAGGCCTTCTGTCCCAAGGTCGATTTCCTCCATCAAATCCTGGTCCTAGAAAAAGTATTTAACAGTCAGCTACCCTGTTTGTAATACAGTAAATAACATTTTAGGTGAGCTTTAGATGGTAGGGGTTGGTTTTGCGTCTAGAAAAATTAAAAGTATCAAGAAAACCAATATAGAACAAATATAACCCCCAAAACATGCAACATTGCTGCAAAACGAGTTGAACAGCGATGCTATGCATTTTACCTCCCCAGCACAGAACCTGCCTCGCAATAAAAAGTGTGTTGCAACTTGCAAAGTTTTGTTGCAGAAAGTTGAAGTCCGTTCTATTTTTTGCAACAAAATCTCTAAATGCTGCGCCGTTTACCACTCTAAAGCAAACTTGTTTTGCAACAAGTTACTTTCTGGCGCTCTTGGTTGTTTGAGAGTGTCGGCTGTGTCAAAGGGGCTCTAAGATCATTCACAGTGCATAAACAAACAAAGTGGCGGAGGGAGAAGTTGAACAAGATATTTCGCTTTCGGTTCAACTCGTTTTGGAGCAATGTTGCGAGAAGAGTTGCACATATTTGTTGCTCGTATCTTTAATGCTCGTAGCTTTAGCATTCAAAATTACATTCTTTTTGTTTAAAATTTTTTAAGACTATAAAAGTTTAAAAGTTTCTTTGAACATAACGTTTTCTGTACCCAGAAGATGACTTTTATGTCGAAAACGTTAGGTTCAAAGAAACTTTTAAACTTTTATAGCCTTAAAAAATTTTAAACATTTTATTTTAAAGCGTACTTATGTCAAATACATTCTTTTTGTTTATTACAATTTAATGGTATTACTTACAGAAAAATAATAACAATAATTGAAAAAAAAATTAAAAAAGTAAGGCCACAAGGATGGTCTGCAAAAGAGTCAAGGACACCATACTAGCCAGACCACCTTATACAATAATATGTAGGTAAAATCCAATTAATTAAATAATACATTCTACATGTCAACAATTCTTTAAAACTAAAGCTAAACTTAAAACTATTAGTTCTAGCAGGGTAAATTCATACAATATATAGGTAGAATCCAATTAATTGATAATCGTTTCTGTCTCGTGAAAAAAAATTAATTGTGGTCGATATTAACCAAGAAAAAGTTCTCAGAAGTTAGGCAAAGTTAATGTTTCCCACATCCCTCCCGCCATCCGCCTTCACAAACAAGTCTCACCAGGTCCCTCTCGTCTCTGATGTCCAGTATCTAATGCCTGAGGACCTGGCCTTCGGAATCCGTGGTCACCAGCTGGCATAAATGGTGGCGCGTCTGCTCTCAATCCCATGCCTTGTTGGTTGGGTCCCATTCTCTGGTTCATTGGGCCTCTGTCAGGTGAGCCAAATCCGGGGATGTTTCCTTTGGGTGGGGATCCAAACCTGGGAACTCCCCCCTGTCTATCTGAGGTATCTGGCCGTGTCGCAGCTGACTTTGGTTCATTTTTGGGCTTGCCAAGACCTGGAAGAGCTACAGTGACAAAGAAAAGTCTTTATAGAATAACCAAATATTTCTTAATAGTTATCCGTTTTAGTTGTCGGTGACAATGAAATTACAGTTCTTGGAGATTATAAGTGTGGGTTATCGTAAACACGAACTTGCAAACCCGTCTTATCTGGGTCTTGAAACTCACACAGCCTTTCTAAAACTCTATACTCGGTCTGATAAACTACGATCCTTTTAGGAAGACTTAACACCCCCCTCCAAATCCCTCCTTGTTGAAAGTGACGCTTCATTTATTCTTTCTTCACAATTTGACATTTTTACCTATTTGGGGGAAGATGGTCACACACATTATGCCAGTGTACATGAGAACAAGACGACGCCAAATTTTGTTTTGCAAAATTTATATTATTTTTTGTGTAGTGGAGAGGGGGGGGGGGCAAAAAGAGTGCAGTTTGTACACTTGGGGAATTGGTGATTATTGTTATGTATATGTACACATTATAGTGGTGTACTGGTTTTTATTGTATGGGAACTTTCGACTTCTTTGAGGATTAGGGGTTTGGCCACCAAGAAATATTGCAATTTGGAGGCCCTAAAACGTCAATTCCAGTACTCGACACTGAAATTTTTATCAAAATGCGTAGTGAAATGACTGTCAGTTTCCACATAATGTCCACGAAAAGCAAACTTTTGAGATAAAACCTAACAAACTGACAAAAAAATTCTTGTCACGTTGTAAATGAAAGCAATGGGATTTTTCTATTCCAATCATGTATGAATTGGGATTTGGGATTTGCAGGCAAAATCGGGATAATAGGGATAGTTTGACATTCCGCACGATTTTGAATACGTCAGCTATCAAACATGGCAATACCGTTCGCTTGGGTAGCAGTTTAATAAATTTCAGACTTTGAAAAGTACAACTGAATTAATTATAACGATGACGATATACTGCGCGTCGTAGAAATGATAGCAAAGACGTCCTCTTTGCGTATTTGACTCGTTCTGCTTCAAACATTTACATTGATTTCCCCGGTCAATTTTGATATTGGGCTTGAAAATTGACGTTATGGCAATATGTAAACGAGTTTCAGACGTTTTCACCTCAAACAGTAGTTTGCCGTTTTGTTTAAATATTTCCTGCACTCAAATTCAGTCCCATAACCCCTTGCGGCCCGGGTATTACCCATTGCCTATTGACTATGTCGAAAAATCATCCTGTTTTTGAAATAGGTGTTTATATTTAACTCATAAACACCTTGCTCAATAAGGGATGCTATAAAAAAGAAAACAAGGATACATTTATTCTAGGAACTCCTTAATCAGACCATTAATACCTTAAAGAGTATACACCAGCGTGTAGAACCAATGATGCAATTCAGAAGTGTGAAATACACGCACGCCAATCAGTACTCAATTGTTCTAGTGTCAAAATTCCCCGATTGCAAACACACCATATTTTTCATCTATTTTGTGGTTTTTCATTTAACGTGTTTGAAAGAGCAACCTTTTTTAAATTTGGATAGCTAGCTATAAATTTCATGTCTTATATAGAGTTATTAATACATGTGCACAATAGTTGTATGTCTTCAGTTAGTGGTTACTGGAAGCTATAGCTACTTTAATTAGTCTAATAAAATTATCATCATTATCAGAACCATTATCATCGTCATAATAATAATCATCACCATCATCATCAATATCACCATCAGCATTACCACAATCACCACCACCACCACCACCACCATCATCATCATCATCATCATCACCTCATCAACATCATCGTTATCACCATTATCTACGTTATCATCAAAATCATCAACACCATCATTATCATTATTAACAATACTATCAACACCATCATCATCACCATCATCAGAATTATGATCATTGTCCTTATTATTACTATCATTACTACTATTTGCAGCTGCCATGTTACTATTAATACATACCTATATCATCATCATAGCCATTAGCGCTGAGCAAGTCTGGTTCTAATGCGTTATACATGGTATCCATACCAGGAATGACCATAGCATTGCCTGCTGTACCTCCACCAGCCACAAAATCACCTGAAATAAAGCAATTGTTTAGCACAGGGCCCCCAAGAAAATCTTCTTTTTGAGGCGGAGTTTCAAGCAAAGAATGAAAATTCCTCCCAAATTCCATGAAACAACTCCAAAAGTAGACACACGCAACTTCAGTACTAATAATACAATAGATAAGAATATAAATACAATTAAACATAATACAGTACATTATCATCCCTGAAAGTGATTTCACAGGCCAGATTACCGTCGAGATTTTTTCGAAATCGCAACAATGATTTCAGATGATATCACATACAGTTTGCCGGTTTCTTTTTTGAAAGTCAGCAGCAAAAATAAACTTTCCATCAGCGCGGAATCTTTGTATTGCTTCACAGAAAACTAAAAGAGAAAAAAATGAAGCAACACACGCATTCATTACAAAATTCCCGCCACAACGTATCTTTTGAAAGAAAACGGTTTCCCAAGCGAGGGAAACTGGTGCGTGGCTGCATTCAACTAGGTACAAACAGTGCTCGCTTTTCTCATTTTTTTATTTTCGAAATCACAATTGTTTGGTCACGAATGGGAAACGTGTTGATAAACCAGACCCTCGGATAAAGACTATTAGCATCAAATTTCAATCTAAACAGAATCTCACCACTCTCCTCGTCCCCATCTTGGATGTTCAAGTTGTATTTGTCCTTCATTTTATCACCCAGTCTGTTGCGGGTCCAGAATTTACTACAGGGAGAAAGAAAGCATTCAGAATCATTCACAGAGTTTTGAATGAAGCCTGTTAAGAGGTCGTGCACAATTGTTGACATTTTCTCAAGTGTACAAAGTGTACTTCGTATTTTGGGAACCCTTCCCCCCATCCTGAAAGTGTACAAAAAAAATGCTGACATTGAAACTTGGTTTGGAGAGCACAGTATGATAAAACGTTCGTTGAAAATTGAACATCAGGTGTCATGTCTGCGAAATGCAAATTGTATCTAACTGAGCCCATTCCATTCCCATGTGCCCAGTCAGTGACGCCATCGACGTGCAATGAACGCGTAAAAACAAGATCAACAATACACTGGCTCGTTGTTTGATGAAAAATGCAGAAAACCAAGTTAACAATGTTCATGCTCATTTTCAAACGAAAGCAAAGAAAACTTATCAACATTTTTCATGCCTTTGATCTCAAACTCCTTCTCCCAAAGTACAGTTTTTAATGTCAAAACGTGTGATTGAATAACCCCTAAGCATGTATTGAATCCCAAGCCGCAGCACTCTAGCCAATCACGTCTCTTTGTACCATGAGTGGATCATCAGACATATATACCTGGAGTGATCATTGGAGCCTGAACACAGGATGTGTCCCAATGGGTGCCATGCAAGGCTCCACACCATACCATCGTGTGCCGATTCCATCATGCCAACATCTTTTTCAGCTCTAAGAAAATGAAATCCAAAACATAAAAGATCTTAAGGTACAACTGGACAAAACACATTTTTTTTAAGAAATTAAGAAATGTTGCTATAAAATCATACTGATAATATGTGTACAGCCATTGGCTGCCGTACACTTCTCAATATCTGAACAAGAGAATGCCAACTGGAACTGGGTTTTTTAGTTAAGCCGCTTTCATTGCCAAAGATTTCAGCAATATAGCTAAACATAAATGAAAGAATTAACTGTGATATAAACTACCTGAAATAACATGAGAGATGGGGTAGGAAGGAACGAAGGAACGAAGGAAGAAAGGAAGGAAAGGAATGGAAAGGAAGGAAAGGAAAGGAAAGGAAAGAAAGGAAGGAAGGAAGGAAGGAAAGAAGGAAGGGAGAAAGGAAGGAAGAAAGAAAGAAAGGAAGGGAGGAAGGAAGGAAGAAAGAAAGAAAGGAAGGGAGGGAGGGAGG
>JAOBYE010723577.1:0-24930 GCA_025403585.1 Parazoanthus swiftii
CCCCCCCCCCCCCCCCCCCCCCCCCCCCGCAAATTTTGTAAACCTGGACTCTTAAAAGCCAAAATTATTGGATACACACTGACGTTTTTTTAATCGTTTCGGTTTGCGGTAGCGCCAGCTCTTGCGCTAAACCTATTCAGGCCTCTTAGTCGTCTTATTAGTTCTCCAAATGCGGACCTTTTTGGGTCCGAGGGGGGTGCGCACGCACCCCGCACACCCCCTGCCTACGGGCCTGTTAAATATGCTGTTTTCATAACGTGAGTGATAACATATCATGACACAGCATAACACAATTTAACATAACAGATTCTCATGCTTTAATAACTTAGATGCGAGTTCCAAACCTACAAAATGATTTTATGCTTTGATGGTCTACGTATGCTTCAGCTGAAAACGCCGTAATTTCAAAATGATTTCGCCAAAGGTGAAAATTGGCAGTTTGTAATGGTGGAAAAACATGCACTTGGATCTGTCATCTGTTTTAGTTCGAAAGACAGGTTTTGCCGGCTAAGGTCTTTTATGGTACAGTTTTTGTCTACTCAAGAAACGGAGTAATCCGCTTGAAGTACACAGGAATAGAGCCGGCGGGAGAATCTTGAAAACGTAAAATCTCGAAACGGAAACTGGAAAGATAAGTCGATCTGGGATGGCGTAATCACCAATCAACGACGAAAGCGCAAGCTAAATTCCGTAGAAACGTAGAATCCTTTCTTTGAGTTATTTTCAACCTGCATGCTCTGACTTACTCCACATTCAGAAATAGAGTAAAATGAACTAACTCCAATTTTGGAGCTACTTCGTTCTATGAGTAAATCAAAATTGACGCGCCCTTAACTATGACTTCATTTGCTCCTTGATGTAGTACGCGATGCTTCTCAGCCTGTCATTGGGTGTGATGCAAAATGTTGACTTTGACAGAGTGAAATACTCTGACAGGATAACTATAAAGGTGCACTTGCCCTTTATAATTCGGACCTTCCAATTCTGTTTTCTTTTCCAAATGCGAGACATTTAGTGATTGATTGCCATGTAAGAACATTAATTCTCATCACATGTTTACGGAATGCTTGTAAATGTTAAGTAAAATATTGACATGTACTTTACATGAAACGCTAAGGTTATAACAACCAGAACGAACACTAAACATCAATTTAGTCTTTTAGAAAATAACATAGAAGTGCAAAAATGAATGTAAAGAGGGATATGTTTATACTTATAATAGCAATAACTTAATTGTTTTCAATTGGGATTCAAGGAAAGAATGCTGTAGATAAAAAACCACTGAGTTGTTAATGGTTCATGTCATGATCTTCAAAACAGTATCTCCGTACGTACGTACGTATACATGTATGTGTGCACGCATGCATGCGTGTGTGCATGTACGTATGTACGTATGTATGTTTGTATGTATGTATGTATGTATGTATGTGTGTGTATGTATGTATGTGTGTATGTATGTATGTATGTGGGTATGTATGTATGTATGTATGTATGTATGTATGTATGTATGTATGTATGTGGGTATGTATGTATGTATGTATGTATGTATGTATTATACATGTTTGTAGGTAGGTAGGTAGGTAGGTAGGTAGGTAGGTAGGTAGGTAGGTATGTAGGTAGGTAGGTAGGTAGGTAGGTAGGTAGGTAGGTAGGTATGTATGTACGTTGTATGCGTGGCTTCAATAAAATATGTTTTTGCTCAAAGAAAAACATTCTAAAATCACAGCCATCATTCTTGTTGTATTTGCGATACCGAAAAGGATAAATTACAATTTAGGCAATTTAGCCAACAGCGGTGCACGACAGCCAGCCCATTTTCTAAGAAAGTTTTTAACTGCTTGCGGGCATATTCCTGCAACTGTTTCTATACAACTATTTTACCTCTTGTGCAAGAGCAATGCTGTGCTGGTGTATCATGTCCATCTACATGTTTTATTTCTCGTAATCGACGCTCTTGACCCCAGACCATACCTCTTGTCTTCCAGTACCTTCGGAACATGCAAAGGCGTTGATTGTTTGGAAAACACGTGTATGGAAATTGGGGTTGGTTTTGCAGACATTGAATATTCCTGGAAATGAAAATTTAGATTGAGGACATTACGGAAAGTAACATTTTTCAAGACAGCATCAGCATACAATAGAATGCAAGTCATCATACTAACACCCCCAAATCGAAAAGACCATAATCTTATTTTCATTATTATCGCTTTTGAAACACTTAAAAATTTAGCTCGGCGAGTTACTTGAGCGCAGGTATTTACAGATGTGATCAAATCATAAAAATGTGTACTTTGTAATCATGACCAATTGTTTTAGCACTAACTATCATGTCTATTCATGAAATAAAACTACTGAAACGACTAAAACTGTTTCAAGATATAATATCGAAGTAACGGAAATACGCTCCATCTTTACGATACGTATTGCATCTGGCCAATTCGTTTGAATTCTCAAAAAACATCATCTTGACAACCTTATTTGTGGTGAAAAATATAATTGGAACTACCATCACAAGTTGTCACTACCTCTACAGCCAAGTGACATGTGTCATACTTCATGTAATTCAGTTAAACTTTATTTTTTATAAAATGTCTTGAGTTGTTTTCAGCTTAACCTTGACTGCAGCATTCCGCACTTGCTGTTGCGCGGATTATAGTACACTGTAGTTCGGTGTTACTATTTATATATTAAAAGTGTCCATTTATTACATTTGCCGCTTTTCATCATTGCTGTAATGTAGAAAATCTTAGAAAATAAAATATGTGTTTTCATGTTTATAAATACTTATGAAGAGACTCGAGCTCTTGTTCCCAAAAACAATGGAAATGTGGCTTGAAGCAGCTTATCGTCTTTGCTGAGTTTAGACATTTTTTTGTACGAGATCCTGGTAATTTAGTGCAATGTGTTTCATGGTGATTAATCATTGGCGGTCCCTGTTTTTAAAATCTCGAAAGTATTTCTGATTGATAAAGTGGCCGGAAATCGTAATGTTGCTGTCCTTGAAGAGTTGTTCTGGAGGTGTATGGTTAATCGTGGAGCGACATGGAAAACTTTAATTTCATCTTCACATTTCTCACTTATAAGCCACTTTCACAATCATGCGCAGCGCAAGTTTAGCGCTTCAGTTGGCGGGCCACACGAACTGGAAACATGGCATATGGTGTTAAGAAAGAAACAAGATCGATTATTTTCGAAAGAAGGTAAAAGATAAAACCTTAAATTTGTCACAGAATGATGTAAACATGGGTTTTGACCACCAGCATAACCGTTACTTCGCACTGCGCATGATTGTGAAAGTGGCTTATATATTATATGGTTCAGTCACGTGAGTTTTCTAGGGCGAAATATTACAAATCCTGTACTTGTCCGTTGACAGCGCGCGGTTGGTAAAACAACACAGTTTGAAATCTGTTTCATGTTTAGTGTTTTGGCTCGGGTTAAGTCTCCCGCGCCGCATTAACATCGCGTGAAGGAAAATAGTTTACCTTTGATCTGGTTGGTTTTAGATTGCAATCAACAATTTATGCACAGCTTAAATGTGACCTCGACGGTGCTGCTAGAATGTGCTTGCGTCACATAATCACTGATATGTTGATAATTAATGATTCAAAATCCTGCAAAATAAAGTCCAAAGCTTACAACCGAAATGTACCGATTCACTAGAAAGAGTTCGTTTTTCTTTTTCTTGTTTTCTCTACGTTTTTGACGTTGTAAAATATTCAGAGAGTCTATGATATACAGCACGAAAGGCAGACTTCAGATGAGGTTAGTTCGGACTAGACATCAGTGAAAATACTTGCCTTTGACCTCTATTTCTTCAGTTCGCTAATCCTCCTAAAGTGCTTTCCTCTTCTCCGGCAAAAAAAACATACTGATTGTCTTGACTATAGGGACAGTTCAGATTTTTAATTTAAGAGAGAAATTAATGGTTACAAACATTTCCGACGGATTTTCGCTCTGTTTGTTTTGTGTGTGCATAAATCTTTGAGAAAGAAGATCATAACTATTTTCCCACTATAATTTAAGCTTAAGAACTTCACGTTTTACAAATACCCTTAATTCCTTGTTGCTGAGAGCAATTAACAGGAGCTATATATACTGTGAATGCAAAAAGAACAAAATTGAATAGTCACTTTGTGGGTTTTGTTAACTTGGACAATTTTGGACATTTTAGGAAAAGAACAAGACCAAGTGAAAACAATTGCTAATGGCTTAGAAGAACCTTTTTATTTGCCAACAGTGGTTTCGTGATACGAAAAGCAAAACAAGTTAAGAAGCATTATTATGATTTTTCTGTAAAACTCCCTTATACTTTTATTTGCTAAAGCGACACGATATCATAACCTGTGAAAAGTTCTACTGTACAACTTTTTGGCAACTTTATGAAGAGTTGCAACCAAATTTATATAATGCCTTAGAATTGCATTGTTACTGTCTTCACCCTTCAGGTTTCGAAACATATGAAGAACTCGAAATGCATGTACCATCCATTATTTTTTCACTAATTTTTGAGTGAGACTGAAGTAGATTAGGAAAGGGAAAATCGCTTTTCATCAAGTATATCATGTTTTTAAATATTTTAGTTTCTAAAACAGACACCCAGTGGGTATTTCAGCCATCCTACTTGAGCGCAATCTCAGCTCCGCGACTGATGTGAGAAAATCATATTTTGAATTCATCACTGCCTTCAAGCCCTTTTTAGCCACAATGCTCAGGCTATCGAGGTTGCAGTTATTGGTTTGACTTTCTTACCACCTAACCTTGTAGTTCATTGCATCTCGTGTAAGTTCATTTGAAAAGAGACTCAAAAAATTTGCCCAGAACCTAGTTCTTTCTATTTCAAAATACAACATTATCCAATCTGGAACCGATTAAAAAGAGCTTTTCTACAGCTAGGCCTCTAAAACAATCGGTGATTCTGTCGCAAAGAGTTTATTGAGGTGGTCTCTGCTCTTTCAAATTTTTACATGCATCATGCAGGGTTTGTTGTATGAAACCACGGAAAATATTAGATACTTGTGTAAAATATAGTTTGCAATAAATCAGGGATTTGAGACATCAACTCTCGGACATCAAGCAGGTTTTCTACTGGGGAGTACCATATCTCTGCTCAATTCTGTTGTTAGAGACAAGCAAAATAAGAGATAATATCAATCTGTTTACCAATACTAGGCTCTTAAACAAGTAAGAGCATTTTTTCTTTAATTTCTGATACACTTTAAGCTGACAAAGGGTAAGCTTATCGACCAACAGTTGGTGTCCAGTGTGGGAATAGATTTACAACATGCAAGCCTCGAGGCATAACACATGGTTTATTCCCTATTTTTAGCTATTACCAATATGGAAAAGTATTTGAAATATTTGTTTCTGTAATATATATATATAGCAGAGGAACGGTTTTGCTAATATATTTGTCCTATTTTAACATGAGCCTCAAATTGAACAGTCAGTTAAACGTGAAAAGTAGGCATCCTTAAAAATTGTGTTTTTAATACCCTTCCTGTAATCCGTTTAAATACAAGATAAAAATGTAGAAGAATTGTCTTCCTTGTTAACAACAACAACAAAAACATCAACAAAATCTTTACTTTTTACCGCAATGACTAGCTTCGGATTAAGATTCTAACGAACTTGTTAACTTAAAAAGAGTTAGTTAATGTTACCTACATGAGAATTTACCAAATGAAAGTTTTTAGGCGGGCTCACATTAAACGCCCTAAATGCACTGCAAGTGCACTCAACACATACTTGGGGCGTGTGAACAGCAAGAATTGTTACTCTCAAGTGCACATGAATTCTCCTTGGTTGCCATGGGATCATGTCGACTTCGAAGAAGCCGAAGTGCACTTTAATTGCAGTTGAAACCACACTTGAGAACACACTTAAAATGCAGTTTACTAATCAGAGCAAAGCCGAATCAACCATGTTTGTTTTGCGCGAATAGTGATTGACAGTTATTTGCAAAGTGCAGACAAAGTGGGAAGTGCTTTTTCGGGTGTGAACGGGATTTTCTCAAGTCCATTAAGTCGACCTCAAGTGCACGTTGAGGTTAAGCGTATGTGGTGACAACGGGCCTGTTTTCTAACGTTTTGAGCAAGTCTGTGTTCTATCCTGTAACAACTAAAGCTCAAAATAATATCTTCGACAAAGATAACATGCCATGGTTTTTTCATGTTAAGATAACAGAGATTATCGGAATGAATGGTGGTCGGCGAACTGAGCGAACGTTGTTTCATTCAGCTGTGAATGTTTTCCGAGGCTTGCTACGGCCCTGTACTTCACTAGGGTTACTAATGTTCGTAGATATAACAGTAGACGTGCAGCACAACAGTAGTACTACATTCCATATGTAAAAACTAACTGCGGTAAATTCAATGTATGATTTTAAGGACATATTCAATGTGGAATATTCATTTGAAGATGATATGAAGCTGTCCCCGATTGTAATATTTAAGAACAGCTGAAACAACAATATTTGGATAAGTGCTAGAATTGCCACTTGGAACCGTAATGTTGCCTTGAAACTTTACTTATAGTTTTACTTATTTATATGTAATTACAGGTTCTACATTCTTAAATAATCTGCTAGTGTTATTGTCAAAGTATTTATACTCACTCTTTGTGAGCATATATGTGTATGTGTGTGTTTCTGACTGCCTTGCATGGTACTATATCGTATGTCCTACCTCACATCAATCTTTCAGCTTGTGCTTTGGCTACCTCTTACTGTTAGCTTTTGTTATTTCAGGTAGCCAATCCTCTCTATTTCTTTAATTTTGTTAACTCAAGCAATAGAGGAAAACTAAAGGATTTATTGTATACCTACCTGAATTCGCTATAGTTGCGACTAATTAACAGGCTCAAGAAAGATTGCTAATGCTTTTGATGAGTACTTTGCAAGCACAGGAATATTGATCCTGCAAATTGTATACCTTATACTGGTATGCTACTCCCAGTAATTTCTGAGCCCCGACCATACGAGAAAAAATCAGAGATATCGAAGGCTTTGCAACTGGAGTTGTTCCAGACAAATTCAATAAAATATTTTTATATTAAAAAAAATCTGGATTTCGCTCTCACCGTCACTCAGCATGCGTTTCTATATTGTTGATAGAATACCGGAAAGAATCCAAATGGTAAATAGTCTTGTGGATCATTCCTAACTTCAACAAAGTGACTGATCACTGTGACCCATGATGTATACAGAAGGGAAATAAAACAGTACGAAATCAAAGACGGAGGAGTAGCAAGACACCAACTTCTGAAGAAATAATAATTTCCAATTCTTGCGATGTACCGACGGAGGGTTCAGTCCTTGGGCCTTATTTATTCTTAATCTATACCAAAGGGGACTGTTTTAAATCATTAGACTTGCACCTATTTGCAGATGTTTCTAATTTCTTTTTGATCGTAAGTACTAAGCACGTCTTGAAAAAAATAGTTAATAATAGTTAACACATGTTCAAACCCGGCTCTGCACAAACCATCTCCAAACGTAAACAACGAGAAACCTAATTTTGTCCGCAGAGTGTAGATATTCATATATACATTTGTTACTTTCCTGAGAGATAAGGATACTTTTTTAATACTAAAAAGTAACTAGGGATCATGCTGCACCCTAAAAAGAAGCTTTTTGAAAACCTTTGATCTCCATCTTTAATTCATACGTATAACATGCATGATTAAGTGGTTCCTTAAACGAGGAGGGTCGAATGAAAGATATACCAGTAATGAAAGAAAAACAAAACAAGTAAATCATCATTGAAATATCGTTTATTAATAGGTAAGTTGAGAAAACATAGTTAGATTAATTAAGCCAAAAACGACAGTGGTCAGCAGATGATTTGCGTGAGAGCGACGATAGTTGTGGTGTTCCATTTGAGAACTTAATGGTCGAGCCGGCAAATGGGAAATGCCCCGAGTAAAGCCGACAAAAGTATTCGTAGTTTTATAATCACACGCAACACGAGTTTCTCCATTTTACTGAAGTTTGCTGGTACTTCAATTCATAAAAACTAGCTTAACTTAAATTGAAATCTGAGGCCAGTTTTTATCGGGATGTTCGAAAATATTTCTATCCCGTTTGAATTCCTTGACATCTTTACTTCAAGGGAAATGATTTCATTAGACGTTAATAAACCGGGAACGAGGAACGATCAATATGAATAGGGGAACGGTCAATATGAAAAGGGGGACGGTCAATACGAGTAGTGGGACGGTCAATATGAGTAGGGGGACGGTCAATATGAAAAGGGGGACGGTCTATATGAGTAGGGGGACGGTCAATATGAGTAGGGGGACGGTCTATATGAGTAGGGGGACGGTCTATATGAAAAGGGGGACGGTCAGTATGAGTAGGGGGACGGTCAGTATGAGTAGGGGGACGGTCTTTATGAGTAGGGGGACGGTCTTTATGAGTAGGGGGACGGTCTATATGAGTAGGGGGACGTTCAATATATGTCTGGAGGTGTGAAAATCAGTAAATTCTTCAAAGACTGGGGGATTTGAACAATAAAAAACGTCAACAGTTTCCGGACACATATTGACCGTTCCCCGTTCCCAATTCCCCATTCCAGTCCGATTTTATTCTCAAAAACAACACGGCTCCTTTCAGAACTAAAATTGTGTTTCAAAATTCATGCGACCCGTAACCGATACTAAAATCACTCTTTTTGTCTTAAGTTTAACATGAAACAGAAAATCTGTGTTTTTCCGTGCGCGTTGAAAAGTTGTGTTATTCTGAGATGATCTATAGCCTTAAATACTTTAATGACTTTATCAATTTCCTTTTAAGCCCTGTGTCGATTTGGGTGCGGGGCTGGTCAATGTGCCAGACCGAACGTGTGTCGATGCCCCAACGGCGCGCTCAGCCCAAGATGTTCACAGCCGCAAGGGGGTGAGTGGCCTTTCGAGGTGTTTTTGTCAGTAAAGAATAGTTTTATGGAGTATAAGCTCTTATTTCCTTTTTTTGTAAATTAAAAGTGTAATTTAGCCACAGGGCTTATAGTAATTGACATAAGCTGTGGCGGAGTTCTCGTCACTCATCGTTGTGTTTCTTTTGTTTGTAATTTTTATGCTATTTACGCAGCAAAGCTAGGACACAGTTCTTTAATATTTAATTTAACGTTTTTTTTGCAAGAAGCAAGGAGTGGAGGAGGGCTTAAAATACAAAAAAGTTCGCTCAGGTTCTTTTCAAGTTTTAAGAAGCATTCCAATGTTTTTTTTTTCCTGCACTAAAGGCCAAAATAATAAGTCTGTTATCTCTTCAGCTGGCAAATCTGTTTTTAATATTATAGTCACAGGGCAGGAAATAGGATTTATATGGTTAACCCTGATACATCGAAAATGAGACCTATTAGTTAATAAAAATATAATGTAGAAAATAAATGACAAAGATCCTTCTTTCCAAAATTGGGAAATCGTTCGCCATCTTTCAACACAATTATTCTAAAACAGTCAGAAAAGAACTTTAAGTTACTAAAACCTTGAAAAAAAAATGAAAATATAAACGGTTACTAGCTTTGATTGATTTTTTAAAAGAAATACAAATTTTGAAAGAAAAGCTGAATTTGCACTTAAACTACAAATGATGACTTAATACAATTATTATAGAACAACACTCCTGCGGGTTCGTTAGAGTTGGTGAAGCATCTTTGGCAGTTGATCAAATGGTCAAATTGTGAGACAACGGTTATTGCTGAAAAATCCCTCCAAAAATGCCGTATTATACTATGACTCACTTCAATTTTGTTTTCAATCTATCGCAGGAAGAATGGGATGCTCCGTGCCTTGTTTGTACGGACAGTGCAAAAACAACGTTTGTGTCTGTCGTAAGGGCTTCGAGGGGAGATACTGCGAGAAACGTATGTATCGAGAATGCGATATCAACAGTTTAGGATTTTGACTGTCAGCCTAAGATCAAAGAAGAGACATTCTTGTAGACATGATCTTGTCTGCGGTGGTCTAGTCAGAAACCCAAACATTGAAGGGGCATGTTTTGCATTGGCAACATATCCCGTTTATAAGACCCCCTTCAACTTATAAGCCCCCCTCGGTTGTATAACAACCTCCTTACCACCAAAACATATTTTAGGTGTAACCTCCCGGATATAAGCTCTGCCTCTTTTTCGCTATCGTGACCGAAGTAAAGCTTGCCATTTTCGTTAGTTCACCTATCTTAAATTAAAATTGTTACAATGTGGAACTGTCACACTTTACAATTATCGTTGCACTTTGTAATACCTGTCGCACTTTCGAATTTGTAATAATGTGTTGTCGCTCTTTGTTTTAAGGTAGTTGGTTTATTTCAAAGTTCGACAGTTATTACAAAGTGCAACAGCTTTTGCAAAGTGTGACAGTGCAAAAGTCTTGTATCCGCGTTTGCCATGTGTAACGGTAAGAAGATTGTTAGCTTGTTCGATTTTTTAATTCCGGATCTGAAAATCACTCTCTCCTTCCCCGATAATATACCCATCCAAACCCATTACGAAAACAAATAAGCTCACGGCTTATAACTAATAGGGGTTTTATTACCATTTCAGCTAGGGAGCCTGAGATAGGACCAAATAAACACTTTCTTTCATCCGGGGGTATTTTTCTTAGAAATATTTTCTGGCCGTTTACGACTAAAGTTTATGCCTTACATATGTTCATCCTAATAATGGTCAACGGGAATAAATTGATGATCTAAACATGTAACGATAAAAATGGTTGATCACAAGAAGATTTTGTCCGAAAAAGAAAGTTTGCATCTCTTTCTCAAGATTCAGAACTGAGAAAATTCGAAGCTAGTTCAATCATTTTGAATATATTGTCGCCTTTGCTTACGTTGTGAATAAGAGGATTAATTATAACGAAGTCTAATAGGGTCTACTAAATATTCAGGAAGTCTAATAGGGTCTAATAAAGACTAATATGGCCTTTGCTTGTATCTTCATCAACAGCTGTTTGCAAAGATCCGTGTCAAAACGGCGGTCGTTGCGTTGGACCCGACAAATGCGCATGTCCATATGGGTTTACAGGAAACCAATGCCAAGCAGGTCTGTCAGAAAACAATTTGTGCATATTTCGTTGTTCCCCTGCTGACGCTAATGCGTCAGAACATGGGACATACATCAAAATAGCAAAACATACTTTTGTTTTATATTTCGTGAAGAACTACCCGCCATCTTTTTTGCTTTTATTCTCTTTCAACACTCATGTTCTACTTCATCACTTTGTACCAAGAGCAACGAGCATTTTCTTGAGTCCATAACAAATACAGACAATATCTGTTATTTTTTAATTCCTTAATTGTTATAACATTAACTCAGCGGTCAAGTAGAATATCTGACTAATCGGTATATATATATAGAAGCAGGCGTAGCTCAGTTGGTTAGTGCGCGGCCTTAGAAGCTGGAGGTCCCCGGTTCGATCCTCGGTGACTCCAACGTCTGTTTCGACTTTCGTCTGCACCGTGTTGCTTCAGCTTTAAATACCCGTAAAACGGTGCACTAACAGAGGATGGGGGTTAAGTGCGCTCTGAGGACAACAAGTTTATCAGTTAATTTAAAACTGTCACGTGTTACCCTCGTTACATAAAGTCGCTTTACCTTACCTTTTTATAGGTGAGGAGATTTAAGATAAACCTCCGTAGTGCACTGTATTTTTGTACTGGGGGTATTTGGATAACAAAAAAAATTAGTGCACAGGAAAAAGTACTTGTCCTCATTGGCGTCATCACTCTCCTCATTCTGGAAAAAGTGTTGGTTCTTTTAAATCCTCCGTCCCTCTCCAAGGCTGCAGTGGCACAAAACGTTCTCCCAAACATCGAACCATTAGCAGGATTTGTAATAAAAGCGGGACCCTTAGTTGGAAGGCAGAGCTCTAACAGACCTTGAACAGCGACGCTCACCTTGAATACATTTTGTTGCTGTTGGTGCAACGCTTTTATTCATCTGTCTGTTTCAACCGCTATTTTTAACTGCGGACGAAACAACGCCGTTCTATATGATGAATACGAACAACGATGCTAACCTCGTATATCAAAATAATTTCTAGGAGTTACTTAAACGAGATAACTGATTTGATCTTACTTAATTAACTTTTGCTTTGTTTTTCGTTGTTGTCAAGATTATCGGTCCGGACCGTGTTATCGGGAGATACGGAATCGTTTCTGTCATAGCCAACTCGAGGGAGTCCTGTGTACGAAAAACTTGTGCTGTGCTACCATTGGAAAAGCGTGGGGAGCTCCCTGCAGAAAGTGTCCCACAAAAGCAAGTATGTATGTACCGGGAACAGCTTGCCATAAAATCGAAAAACGAGGGCAAGAGAAACACGAATGCTTGTTTTTTAAAGAGAGTAAATGGGTGGGTGGGAGGTCACACAATACATTCAATATCCCTAGTCCAAGCGTCCCGAAACTTGATTGGCATGTATTGTATGTTCGGCAGTCTTTAAACTTTCAATTAAGTATTATTGTGTGCTCCCGATAGGTTGCCATGGTCAACATATCCAATGAAATGACGTCACTATTCAAAAACGATATTTTTTAGCAGTAGTCATGTCAATTAAAAATGTTCTTCACGCATATGTACAAAATATGTTTATGTCTGAAATTTTGCTTGTGTCTGAAGCTTTTTTAAGCACAAATGGAAAACACTTATATTTTTCCAAATTAATATGAGAATACATTGGAAACATTCCGTTGACACGTTGACGAAAACGTCTGTGTCTGTCTGTCTGTCAATCTGTCTGTCACGCCCAAGATTTCCAAAGTTACGCTCACTTAACTGGAATACAATCGTTTGGCACAAACTCGAAGTTTCACGTGCACTGAGCACAAGAGTAAACCTGCTTCAGGCACTAAATCCTGCGCATTGCACTTGCGTTGCCCGTAAAAATGGACATCTAGAAAGTAAAAGATGGTGCCTGACACTCGGTTAGAACACTTTTTTTGCAACCTTTTAGGTAGGTGAGAAAAAACTTCCTTTGGGCTGCTTTTAAATAGGGAAACGATAAATTCCTCAATAAAGCAGAAGAGTTTAATACTACATTGTTGTCTTGATTTGTGATTTTTCATATACTATGATTTATAGTTACCGGACACCTTTCAAAAGAGTACGTTTTTCGCATTTCGACAAGATATGGCAACCTTGAAAACGGCACAAGGGATATAATGGTGATAGACTTTTTTTAGTAGGACCAGTCCTAAGATCCAGATTGCAGTAATATCCTTATTCTGGTGAAGTCACAAAAAATCTCTTTAATTGGTTATGTTTTGATTTACGGTGTTACTTGGTTACCTAATAAGGCGTGAAAGTGTTACCTGGTTACCTAGTAAGATGTTAAAGTTTAAGTGTTGCTTGGTTACATCACATAGCAGTTCTTCAAAGCTGTTGCAAAGTTACACGACTTTTTGTAAGGTCATATATTTTGTCTTTCGCTTCAATTAGTAGGCCTCAAGCAATGCAAGAAAGCCAAGTCAATTGATAATAATTCATCAATTCATAACGTGCACACATACGCGACTATGCTCATATCATTTCAAAACAGCAAATACTGATTTAGGAGAAAGTAATTTACGATGGAAGTTTAATGTTGTTCCATTCAATTAAATACCTTTCGCTCTATCTTTACGCTCCTCATCTCTGAACAGTCAATGCTTAGCTACGTTGCTGTTCTTAAGAAATGCTTGAGAAATGAACTTCTCTTGTTGCATTGTACGTAACGCATATATACATCCCGTGGGCATAATACTGGAATCAATTCTTGACGCCGCAAAATCCATGTATAGCATCAGCTTGATTCTGATGTGGAATATGTGTTTTTCTTAATCTTATCACGACACGATAAAGTCCGAGAGTTCCTGCAAGTAATATTAGAATATAAATATTGCCCTTTAAACTCATTTTGAATTTCTCTTTTTTTTCAGCGCCATGCGACAAAGGTTTTCTGCCAAACTTTAGAAGCAAAGCTTGTCAAGGTAAATATTTAGGCTGTTGCGGGTTTGAGTTAAGAAAAAATCGGTACATTTTTTGACATATTGGTATGTTTTGTTTAGACAATATAAAGTAATCTTCTTTCTCGTAAACAAAGACTCAAGTAGTATTAAATTTGGGTTAACTTAAGCATGCCAGATTTTTCTGTCGGCAAAATCCGAAAAACTCACGAAAATTTTCAACTTTGTCAAAGATTTGAAATCTGCTGAAATTAGTCGAACCTTTTGAATTGTCAAAGCATTGCTGAAGCTGTCCGCGATTACCTTATCCGGTTTTACTTTCTATATTTGTTTTTCCTGTCATGTTTATCGTCCTTGCCACTATACACTAAGGTATTCGGATGAGCAACAAGCGGGTTGTCGCGTTTCTTTGGTTTTTATGCCGACTAATCAGATTGTTGCTACTGGCAGCTCTCGTCGGCTTTGTGATAAGTATACTTTACAATAAGTTGCAACCACTCCAAAAATCACTTAATGGAAGGAATGCTTCATCACAAGATGATCGAACAGAGTTTCCAGATTCTACACTGTCGATCGAGTTCAATGTCAGTTCACCTAATCCCACCAGCAGTCCACAACTGGCAACAGAAACTGAACCAATTCATGGTACGTCACACTGACATTGTATCGGTTTACGAGTTTCTCATTTTGTGATTTGCTTGAAATCGTTGTTGTGTTTTCTCTGTATTACAGCGATGTTTTATATCAAATAAATTAAATTAAAAGTACATGTAAAAATTGCCAGTAACTCTGAAGCCAGTTCGCGTTTACTTCTGATATTATTTTAACAACTAGATGATTTCCCAATGTCGAATATCTGAAGCTAGCCTGAGTTTTTCTTAAGCAACTAGATATAGCACCGGAAGTATTTCGCTAAATCGTTGAGTAATATTAAATAAGCAGCAATAAGACATTGTATTTCCTATATTCAGCCCCCCTCCGGGTTACTTTTTTTGTTGTAGCTTTCGATTGAGTGTTAGTAAGAAACAAAAGGGAAGCGTTAATAGTTACATACGATTTTTTTCCCCTTCAAGTTGTAAAAATCAACGCGAATGTTTAGCCAGTTAAAACTTTTAATGCAAGGCCATTGAGATTTGTAAATTAGATTATTGATATTGTATTATTCTTATTCTTATTAATATTATCTTACTTTTAACATCTTAGAACTCGAATGTCTTTGTGTCTGCTTTGGAACCATGCAAAAGCAACTTCAGAACGGTTCAATATTCTAAGTAATCGAACAAGTATATCCAAACTGTTTTCATATTTTTTCGTTTTTTTATGAAGAAATTAATTCAATGGGTCTCATTTTCGGGGTTGGTCCTTTTAAATTCAAGAGAGGCTGGGAGCAATTTGCGTTTCCGACGCCTTGCAGCCTCTGGGATTGGATACTCATGGTTTGAAAAGAAGGGACTTAACTGATCAGTGGAGGATATAGACTGTACAGCGTCAGTAAAACTAAAAACCAAACAAGGTTATGTATAAGGAAATAACTTAAAAACTGGTCTTGCCAATAAATGCACCAGTAAAAGAAACATTCTGCCGTACCTAAAGTTGTAAGCGGGCGTTACGGGATCGCGCAAAAGGTTTTAAAATTGACCAAAGTTGCGACTTTGAAATCTAAAGAGAAGCTTTACATATGTTTCAATCTCCAGACATCTAATCCCAGTTTAAGTAAATAATTTTAGTATTGTAGTTCCCGTGACACCTACTCCCGCTTGTTCTAGAACTCGTATATAATCCCCCTTTCGGATTAAATTTATTTATTATTACATCCTAAAATAATATCCGCTTCATATGATATTTTCAGTGTAAGATGAAATGAGGTAAGCCATGTCACCCGGTTTAAAATAAAAGATGGGCTCGTGCGTTGTAGCGATGAGCAGCCATGCAGCCATTTCGGCAGAATATTTTTGTGAAGATCTTGATTTGCATCGCTGTAGCTATTGAAACGGTTTCAGTTAGATGGTGCTATTATTATAAGACTCGTATGTCTCTACAACCAAAAGAACTTGAGAGGAAATACTACTTGATTGACAATCATATTTTTTGCTTTACCTCTAAGCATCTTTAAAATCGCTTCGACTTTCTTCAGTTCAAAGGAAAGATTAGCTGAGGTATCTCCTCTCTCAAAATACAAAAGCTCAATGGTTGACAACATTGTTCACTTTCTCTGTCTTGTTTTGGTCAGTAACACTATTATTAATATTTAGTAATTATCCTTAATTCGAGAGACCAAAAATGGTTTTCAGTTCTGTTTTTTCAGATGTATTTGCTACCTTTTTATGATGATTTTCCGAAAATTCAGTGTCAAAATAGTCAAGAACTTTTAAAAGGTTTCAAAAAATGTTGTTTTCTAGAAACGTTTTCCAGAGATTTTCGAAAAAAGCGGAAGATTTTCCAGAAATGTGTGTCTTTGTCTATAAAAGAACAGTAAAATTCCACGTCGGCTTTAATACACGATGTACTTGAAAAAATTACTGAATGCCTTCTGGTTAAGAGCTTTGCAATTATTTTGTAATTCTGTGCAATTACAAACTCATTTTCTCAAATCTGATTGGATTAAGAACACAGTAGACAGTCAATAAACCAATCAAAATGCGGCAGGTCCAATGACAACAGAGTAAATAAAAAGTAGCTTTTACCATTCGAAAATACAATAATATCCTAAGCCCCAAGCACCAACCTCTCAGTTGTTGCTTCGGCTTTAAACGAGCAAAATAGTTATTGTTCTCGCAGTTACTTACTAAAAGTTACTACATACAATAAGGAAATGGCCAAATGTGCGGGTTAAGGGCCGTGAATGGCCGCACTCGCCATTCCTAAATTCTTTAGCGATGACCGGTGTTTTGTCGAGAAATGAACAATTATCACAAAAGTGATGCTTTGCAAGCATTACGATCTACCGAGAACAAAACCACACATTAAAAGATTTGTCTGAAAATGGATTGGTACGCTGTTTGTCATTAACTTTTTGTATTTCCAGTTTCATTATTTTTTAAAAAGGCAAAGTTTATCAAAAAACAAAAATTTGTGTCTTTGTAGAAAAAAGAAAAAATAATAATAAAAAGAACATTAGACGCGTTTTCAAGCCTAAATTGAATGAAGCTGAAGTAAAGTTATAGAGTCACAAAGAAAATATGTTTAAGGAACAAATAACAACAATTGTCTGTTGATCTTGCAGATATTGACGAGTGCCGAGCTATTCCAAAGATCTGTTCGACGGGACGATGTATTAATACCATCGGAAGTTATCGCTGCGTTTGCCCCGAGGGTCAGAAATTCGATGCAAACCTGAACAAGTGTGTGGGTAAGTTTAACGTTGCTTCCACGAATACATTTACAAGCAAGCGAGAAAATGAACCTTGGGTGGCTGTTTTCCAGGTAACAACGTCTCTGGTAGTCACTTTGCTAGAAAACATCGACCACTCGAGACATTTCTTTTTTGCAGCCGTAGGAAGATTAAGATTTTACCGAACAAGTCATTTGTAGTGCAAAAGTTTACCTGGGTGCAAAATTTACCATGGCGCCTTTGTTTGTCAACCTGAAATTTCCTTGCTTTTAATGCCCGATGTAAGAGTAGTACTATCGTGATTAGCTTTTGAGTAACAGGCCTCAGTTTTATTGCAGGAAAGTTAATTAATGCGTTTATCTCATTATAGAGTAAGGAAAGAGAACTTATTCAAACTTTTAACCAGTCATTATATATGCTTTGATTCTCTCAAAAAGGCGATTTTGTTGTTACCTCGATCGATCAGTCATGAGCACTCTTACAGAATTGGATGTCAAACAGTCCTGTTTTCAATTTATCATAAATATTGCAGTTTCCGAGTTATTCAAGAACTGGAGTCTACTGAGGAAAAAATTCATCTTTTTTATTACTGCTATAGTTATGAAAGGTGAATTGTTATTAAGGTACTATTTTCTTCCTTGTGATTGGCTCGTGATTGTGAGTGGTTCATTTAGCTGTCCAATGACAAGCTCCTGGTAACACACATATTAGTGACAAAAGGGGGTTATTTTAAGATAGACCAATCAAATTTAAGGAACTTGTACTTTGTATGATAAAGTATGTAATGACTAGGAAGGTGAGAAAGGGCCGTTGCATTGGTTATGGAAAGTATTCACAAACGGTGCAGTCGTTGTATTTTCATTTTAAAGATTACTGTGTTTCATTACTAACGTTTAATGTTGATGTTGGTTTTAAGAAGCTTACTGTTTGCTGATTATGTTAAAGCATTTACCATATTGTCTTTATTTTGCTGCTCACTAATCTGTTTTGAGTTTTTGTTCCATTTTAAGGTAAACTTATCAAACCGTGTGTCACATATGGTTTGTAGTTGCGGGAAAATGCCTGATTGTGTTAGGTCTATAAGCCCTTTTAAAAGAGAGGCTACGCTGCTTCTTGTGAAGTGTTGTATTGGCATTTACTCAATCAACACTCTGCGAACTTCAGTTCTGCATGAAAGACAATCCAATTATTGGTTTTCGAAGTTTTTATAGCGAAAATAGAGGGAAGAAACAGATTTTGTCACTTTACTATTTCATATTGATTCAGGAAAATATTTGAATATAGGTTCCGTACCTGTTGTTGCAAATTTGGATGACACAGACTGTATTCTAGATCTTACCTAATATACTTTCAAACATTTCTCACACGGCCAGAGACTGGAGAATCCGATCAGTTTAAAGGGAAGCTTTACCGATCTTCCAAATCTACCGTACAGATCACGAGAGGGTTTTATGGCATTGTATCGACCTACCCAATGAACAACAACAGCTATCTTATTTCAATTCGCTTTGGTAGGTTGTTAACTAGTGCTGATTTCTGTCCACAAGAAAAGCTGAATCGTTTGCACACAAAAAATAAAAAGTGTATTTCCGAACTCTGCTTAATGCGAGGTATAAAAGCAAACGGTAAGAGAGATGTTTAAAAGATCTTCAACCAAGGTGCAGGCCCAACCAACAGCAAAATTGTATCAGAATGTTCATTTTGTAAAACAAAAAGGGTAAATAAGTATGGATATAGAAAGAATCTAAAAAGCTAAATTCTACCCCGAGGCTCCCCATGGACATGACTTTAATCAGCCATTACAGAGCCAAGTGAACTGGAACAAGTCGAGTAAAGTAAGACCACAAGGACACAAAAGTCAGGCTTGCAGGGGTTCAGGTTGTTTAACTGGCATCCGAAATGTTACTAAAAGGTTCTTTTCGGGAAACAAAAATATGAAAGAAACATGTATAATGATTTAAAACAAAGTAAAAATTATTCGAACGAATTTATAAAACTGCTAAAATTCTGCAAAGAAATGCAAAAAAAGTAAACGTTTTGATTTTGACCTTGTCAAGAAAGAAACCAATAAATACTAAATGTGTTACGACGTTTTGTTACTAGGTTGAATAAACACCTGAGAAAAACGATCGAGTTTGGTAACAATGCAAACGATCTTTCTTTTCTTGTGGAAATGCAACTGCGAAAGTATCCACGTGCTCAGTTAAGGACATCGATCTTCGCGTCATTTCGCAGCTGGATAACACTTTTATTAACAGGCAATAGGCATGCTGAAAAAATGCAAGCGCTACTAATGGAACTTCGCATTTGACAAATAAAGCGATTTTTTCTTATTTTTATTTCGCATCGGAATAATTTGACTATTAAATATTCTGCAACCAAAATGTATTAGAATGAGTTTGTTTTTTCTGTCATCAGTGCCGCAACTTGGCTTTTGTTCGAAACTTAAAAAGCATTCTGATTGTTTCGAGTTGGAAAGCTTTTTTGCTTCGTAGATTAATTGATTATCTGAATAGATAAAGAAACTAGGTTCTGTTGCAGAGAAGTATATATGACCAATCATTGCAAGTCTGTTAAACATTACAAGAGGCAATGGTCTTTTCAATTTGAAATACTGGCGGGAAGGGCGGATCTTGGAGAACAAACTTTGAGTTTTTCTGCACTTCTTAGATCAAGCAAGTCTAAAAAGTACTGACTAACAAGAAAACTTATGTTACCGACACTCCCAGAAACAGTAGATGATGCTCTAGAAAGCGTATTATTCATTACCGTTCCAGGTAATGTCGATCGATACTAGTTGCAAGACACCAAATACTAAAGTTTTAACCACGTTTCTAAGTCATTAAGGTCAAAGACATTGGAAAAATTGCATTTATAAATTCAAAGAAAAATTCGAAATTTTTTATTTAAAGTTTAATTACGTTTCAAAACGAGCACTTCATTTGTCTCATTTTTTGGCTTTGCATGGTACAAATGAAACAGTTTCTTTTACCGGCTTTTCCCTGACTTCAAAAAGTGACCCAACGGCCAACCTACCCTTCCTCTAGTCCTCAACCTAAACCATTCCCCAACATTGACTACAACCTTATCCAAGAGAGGAGTAGGTAGGTAGTTATCCAGAAATTGCTTTGTGAAACAAAATAAGACTGCAGTCGTCTCTAATGAAGCTGATTTCATTAACAGAAAACATGTTTCATAAAACTAATACTAATATACCATCTGAGTTACGGTTATACCTATATGTTAACTGAACTATTTGCAATTCGAATGCATCAAGTGTTATGTTCACTTTATACATGATTCCGACCTTTTTTTACATAAAATCGATGAAATTTAAGTTAGAAGTGAGTCATCATTCTCTGCATGGTATTTTAGACATCTAATATTTAACCTCCTAGAACTAGGAATAAGCATAGTATTAACTGATTAAGAAAGGTGCATGGACTAATTTAAGACTATTTAAAACTTTTTTGCATGGCAAGAATCAAGATCAAGGCATGCTCGCTCTTCAGGTTCAACTGTACAGATCACCAGAGGCTTTATTGGCCACGGATTTATATCGTCATTCTTCCCTAAGAAAAATAACCGATACCTCGTTAGCTTGCGCTTTGGTAGGTTTGCTTCTTAATAGTCAGAGACAGCTGTCAGCGATACCTCGTCAAAACACAAATCGAAACAATAGATATACGTGAGAATATTAACTATTTCTTCATAAGAACCTTTTTTTATGAGAACGTCGAGGCTGAAATACGACCAAAATTAGAACAATCTAAGAACTGCCCTGATAACAGAGTCTTTTTTGTTCGTCCATAACTCCTTCACTCATAAAGGGTCTGTTATCAGGGTGGCTTAGAAAAACACCTCAAACTGAAACTAGATTAGCAACGTTATATTGTATCTTTGAAAGGTGAAAGAACCGCTACTATCTTAATTTTTCAGTACAGTTTCAGACTTTGGTAAACAGATATGAGTTTTGTGTAAAGAGCCGTTCGTTTAGATGTAACCTGCTTGTAGAGCAACACTTAGGAAATTAGCACGAGAAATTCAGTTCAATTTTTTAAGAACACCTGAGATTATAAATCCTCGTAACATTTATGAATGAACATCCTTAACCCAAGAAATATACGTTCTTATACAAGAAAGATCACTCACCAAAA
Source organism: Parazoanthus swiftii (assembly GCA_025403585.1). NCBI lineage: Eukaryota > Metazoa > Cnidaria > Anthozoa > Zoantharia > Parazoanthidae > Parazoanthus > Parazoanthus swiftii. The sequence goes on from JAOBYE010723577.1 coordinate 21,428, forward strand.
TTCTTTGGAACTAAGGATGAAAATGCATTCATTTCATGTCTGCTTATCGCAATTTTTTCAGTCGTTGTTCATATCATTCCATTTTGTAAGACGAACATCTCTTGCAAATATTCGACTGTTTCCAATTATTTTGACACTGGTTTTTATAGTTTCACATCAACAATCAGTCCATACTCAAATCATTGCGCTCAGTGTATGCTCACAAATTCAAACGAATACATCAAACTTTCCAATTCGCATGCCGTAGTAATTAATTGTATTTATTAACCTGGCAGAACACAAAGCAGACCAAAACAATTATTAACACTAATAACTTTGTTCCCAAAGTACTTAATAACTTCAGTACTATTCTGAAACCACTATTTATGTAAAATAGTCCTGCAATACATCATTGATACGATCAAATAATGTTCGAAAGAAGTCATTACATAACTGTGAAGCAGACAGAAATTCTGATTTTTTTCATTAATTCGATTAAAGTTCTGTAAAACGCCCACCGTGCCGCGGTACGACCTAAATACATTTTTTACACGTATTTGACGTCACAAAAGGAAAACTTTGCTTCCCCATAATAAATCGCACTTTTTCACGTATTTCAGGACCATCCCATCTCCTGGTCTTAGCTATACCCATCTGACAATCAGCCAGTTTTTGTTTTCTGCAAATGTTGAAAGTTATCGTAAAACAACTGCTGACGTTTGGCAATTGAGTTGATTCAAAGGATTCGCAATGCTTGCAGCTTTTCTTAACCTTTTCCCAATAAGTTATAACTATTAATATTGTGGCTAACGAGTTAAGAAATATATGCATTCAGATAAATGTAATGAAAGCGATCATATCAAATTTTAGAGTAATGAGTAAGAACGCTGGCTTAAAAGAACAAGCTAATGGTCACAACAATCCTTCCGCCTTGTTCATAGTCAGCAGGTTACCAAGCTCAGAGTTAACGGTTTCTACAAAAATTTAACGCCATATTGGGTCGAATTTAAGAGACTTGCGGTATGGGAATGAATCGTTCTAGCTTTTACACAATGAAATAGAGAAATTAAACATCCTTGTTGCACTTACTTGTCTCCTTGTTGAGCCTTGGGTCATTCTGCCCATTATTTACTGAGGGGGGAGGCGCAAGGTAATAGCTTGAATATTTATTCCCGACAAAAATTCTCTTAAATCCGATGCAATACGACATAACATAACCTAACCCGAGTACGATACAATAACACAGAGCTTGGGTAACCTAAGATACGTCTGTCAAAGCCACAACATATACATTGTACGTTTTGTTGTATTTCATCAGTGGTGCTTTATGTATATATTGCACCCATACGATACACAAAACACATTCATGCATTATCGGATGTTTTGTGTTTAAATTTTGAAAACATTTACTTAATTGACACGCTTTCTTCGTGTCCGTATCCTTTATGTTTTCCTTTTCCTCTTCTCCATTTGTCACTTCTACGTTCATCTTATCTTCCAATCGGTTGATCGTTCACCTATCTTTTTGTCCTACTCGATTTCATGCTTTCACCCCAAAATACAAGCAGTTCGTTACTTGTATCAACTTGTTCATACACTTACCCTCCCCCATACAGTAGTTCTACAAACCACCTACTCATTTGTCACTCACCATCCGTACTTCGCTAACAGAGCCATCAATCCATCCATCCATCCATCCATTCATCCATCCATCCATTCATCCATTCTTCCACCCATCCATCCATCCACCCAACCATCAACACATCTATACCCATTTAGTGCATCCACCATAGCAAACATCCAACCAAATACATACCTTTCAATTAGTTAAAGTATAAATATAATTTCCTAACACATAGTCATCGCCATGTGCATTCCATGCATGTACTCATGAGTTTCATCCATTAATATTGTAGTCTATGCCTATTTTCCCACCTCTACACCAACTAAATACCTCCGTTGCGTAGAGTCAAGTACGATCATAAAGCATTGTTATAACTTTAAATCTACTCTTGTTTCTGATAGATGTTGACGAATGCCAAACAATTGCTAATATTTGCAAGAATGGCAGATGCACCAACACAGTTGGCAGCTTCAAATGCACATGCAATCAAGGTTTCGTCCTCAGTCGGGATGGAACATATTGCATTGGTATGTAGACATGTTTGTTATTGTTTATGTTATGTGAAATGTCAGAAATAGAGGTGAATGTGCTGGTTACTAAAAGCAGAGTACTGCTTGTTGGGTGTGAAGTGTATGAGTGTTTGTATAAATGTATGTCTCCATCGCGTAAGCTGTTTAGAGAAGGTTATTACTATCTGATAGCAAGAGTCTTTCTTTGATATTGACAGCTATTTAATTGTCCATGTTTGTGCTATTCGATGCAAAAACTTGCATTCCTCCTTCGATTTTGACAACCCCACAATTCCTACGGTTGTGGTATACACTAATGCAATATGGCAAACTTTTGTTGTAACAGCTGTATACAACTTCCTGAGATACCTTGATATGAAAACAGTTTTGGCTTAAGAAAATGGTCGTTTTCATCCATAAAATCTTAGTTTAACAATATTAAAAAACTAACATCTAGAGGTAGGAAAGGGGTACTACAAAATTCCATGTCAGCCAAAATCAGAATCAAGAACGAGTCAATTGAACAAACACATGCGTTACAATTTACAATTAACTTACCAGCGGTTTGAGGAGAGGATTGGGCTTCAACAAATAATACACTTAAAACTTAGTTAACGAATGGCGTTCTCTTTTCCTAGATCCCCGAGGTGGCTACTGCTTTACAAAGATCATGAATGGCTACTGTGCTGGCAAATCAGCGGAGAACAAAACCAAATCCGCCTGCTGTTGCTCCATGCGTGATTCGAAAGGCTGGGGTCTAAACTGTGAGCGCTGCCCAGCCGTCGGCTCAGGTAACGAGAGGAGGGAAAACTCTCTATTTTTACTTTAATGAGAAATGTTTAAGTCATTTAAATAGACCAGTCACAGAATGCCCATGTTTGTAACGTCAGACGGATTCCTCAACATTAATGTAACTGTTGAGAGTGTTAAAACTAATGTTAGCTAAATAACTTTACTAGTAATATGTGGGTAAACGCGTAAAAAGGTCCCAACCTTGAGGTTAACGCTTTTTTACTTTTTCTTGGAATCATTTTCAGATACTTGTGTTTTGTTGAAGAACGACGTCATATGCTACATGCATGTATATATCGTAAATGCTCCCTTTTAACAAATGCAATATTTATCTTTCAGCTGAGCATCAAGAACTATGCCCTGTTATTGTTCTTCCGACTCCACCGTCACCAACGCCAGGTATCTGATGACTGTGCAAGCACGCAAGTTTCTTAAACAATGTTGTTTGTGTACCGAGTGCATTTATGTGCACAGAGGCATTTAGCAGTGCAAATCGAGATTATGTGTGTCACAGTAAGGGTAGTCTATCTATCTATCTATCTATCTATCTATCTATCTATCTATCTATCTATCTATCTATCTATCTATCTATCTATCTA
>JAOBYE010723578.1:0-10379 GCA_025403585.1 Parazoanthus swiftii
CTGTTATATGTAAATCTTTTTTTCTCAAAACTGTAAAACTGGTACTAAAATAAATGATACTTGATACTTGATACTTGATACATTTAGGCGACAAACAGACCAAATCTACTTTTACCGAACAAATTCACTGATTGAGATAAAGGCATTTTCCGGTACTTATTTACTGACGATGTTGCACCTTGTTACACACAGAGCAAATAAACATGTGTGAGGCCACGCCCTGTGTGAATGGAGGCACGTGTACCATGATGTCATCGGTATATCACTGTTTGTGTCCTGAAGGGTGGAAAGGAGCGACTTGTCAAGGTACAGAGTGTTTGTACCAGTATGTATGCTGTGTCCTTGGGGGTGGGGAGGGACATACAGTCAAGGTACCGGTACCAATATGTGTGCTGTGTCCTTGGGGGTGGGGAGGGACAAACAGTCAAAGTATCAGTACCATTATTATGCTGTGTCTTTGGTGGTGCGGGCGGGGACAAACAGTCAAGGTACCAGTACCAATATATAAGTGGGGAGGGGCAAACAGTTCTGGTATTAATACAAAATGTATGTACCAACAAACAGTGAAGGTACCAGTACGAAGTGTGTTTACCATTACGCGTTGGTTGAGTTCTGGGGGGGGGGGTAGAGGGGACAAACAGTCATAATTATAGTACTAGAAGTTGCCAATGGTAATGGAAATGCTACGAGTATGATAAACTTACTAAAGACCTATATATTAAGCTTTCATTAGATAATAAATTAGAGAAGGAAATAAGTTGTAGAATAATTTAAATACAAAAAGTATTAAGCATTACCCTGCACGTAATAAAATTTGACTCTGGACACGCCACGTTTGAACGCTGCTTTAGCGGTGTTTGTCTTCAGAGTACTGCCTAAAAAGCTGCAGCAAAAATTAGAACGGTCCAGTAACCCCATCTTTAAAGGCAAAAACGTTACGCATATCCTGCTTAGATCGAGTAATACACCTTTAAAAACTGAAACCTGTATCAGGTTTATGTATATGATAGTTAGACTTTCCAGTACTTTTAAGTAAATTGTAAATAACTTCACTTTATCTAGAGCCTGATCGGTGTTATTCGATGCCGTGTCAAAACGGAGGCACTTGCCTCGCAGAGCTGGGAATGGGCTCGTATAAATGTCAGTGCCAAGATGGGTTCAGGGGAATCAACTGTGAAGGTGCGGTAATGAAAATAGACATATAATGTGGTATCATATCATATCATACCATACCATATCATATTATATTATAACATGTCCTGTCATGAAAACATATTTGTCTTTGGTATCGTATTGCATCGCGTTATGTCGTGTCTTGTCACACCATTAACAAATAAACGCGACAAAAATATGTGGAATCAAGTTATACAAGATCCTAGGAGCTTGTTGATTCACCAATTTGGCAGGTAAAAATGAGTTATGTCTAGCGTCCAAATGTTCAAAAATGAAAGGAAGCGGCCAATTTTATTTTGGCTTTGTATAAAATCACGTCAATTTTCTTACAAGGAAATACAGATTTTGTGCAAACGCCAGTGCCCCTGAACGAAATTCAATATTTCAACGCGTACTTCGTGTACAACCACAACAGCATACCTTTTCGACAATACATTGATTATCTACTCTCAATGTCTTGCAGCAAAATACAGAAACCTTTTGACAAGGTCTTGCATTAAAAACATATGAAGAGTTTCAGAAAAATGAGAAGTACTTCTTACGGTTGAATAAAGAAACAACAAGAAATTGACTATGAACCACAGGGGCTGTTTAACAAGCATCATGTAATACATCATCTATGACGGAATGCAGTTTGTTTGCTTTGATTGTGTCTGGACCCATTATATTATATTATATTACATTATATTACTTTACGTATACATTATATATGTTATATTAAGTAAAAGTTTGTTAGAACTGATCTTTAATCTTCCTATTATGTCATATTATGTTACGTTATGTCATATCATATCAAATATACTTCTTATTGTTCAAAACCACATCAATAATTTATTTTAAAATGCGACGTAGCGTATTTTCTCGTGTCGTGTATGTTGTGTTACCGTGAGCGCCATGCATGTCAAATAAATATCGTATGTTATTCCACAGAGGAGCTAAAGTGTCATTCTAATCCGTGCCAAAACGGAGGCACGTGCTTCGAAAACAGCGGCGGCTTCACTTGCACGTGTCCAGACGGGTATAAGGGAATCAACTGCGCAGGTCAGGATTGATAACTACGCAACAAACTAATTAATTAGTTAACATAAAAACATTAACATAAACCCTTTGAGTCTTTAGAAGGCTCGTCGGTCACTTATTGGCCTGGTCTTCCTTTTATACTTCCTTTCGTATCTACAAGTCACAAGTTTTCCCTTGTTATTGAAATCAGGTTTACAGCCGAGGCTAGGATAAAAAGACTGTTTTCACGCTAGGAAATGAACTTGTTTCCTAGTTAGTTAACTTTGGGTTTCAGTTACTTATCGGAACAACTTAGTTTATATTTAAGAAGATCGAGCACATTTATAGCTCGAGTTAAACAACTTTCAGAAACTCAAGTAAGCTACTCTTTCGCCTAATAATAATAACATGATATACGTACACAAGACAGAAACTATAACCAGCGCAGCCAACTTGGAATGGCAAACACTTTCCTTTAAACCTCATTGTAAACAAGGCTACAGATGTTGTTGAAAGCTTATAACTTATTTAAACTTTACATTCGGGGAAAAGTTCAACATATCTGAAGCGGATGGATGAATCTCCGCTCAACTTTATTTTGACCTGCTCCTCTTAACCACTACTACAAGAGATAAAGCAGTAAAAGGACCCATTTTATTGCCAGACACAGTGGCCTCTGTAGGGTACTCCCTCCGACCCACCCTCATTTTCGACACCCTATGTCAGTTCTATGGCTAGGGATTTAAAGACGCTTTTATTGCACAAAATTGAGCTATAGCTTGAAGCAATTCAGAAAGTGTTTTCCTTATTTCGATTTAGTCATTTAGTTTTGGATTAGATATATTACTGAAGAGCGATATTTGACAGCTTTGCTAATGCTAATTTTCCCTCGTTCTAATTCACTCGGAGCTCAAAATACGAGGATTTTGTCGAACTAATGGAGACAAAACGTGGCCGAGCACCCGCATTTTGTATTCTGAGTAAGCTGAAGCGAGGGAAAACTTGCATTAGCATTGAAATCTATTCGTAAAATCAAGTTTTCATCTATGGAGGTGGTACTTGGCAGGTGATGACCGCCCCCCCCCCACCCCTCCCCGCATTCCAACTCCTTCTATCCTTACCCCAGTGGGTGAATTGTTTGATCTGTTCCTTATTTTTCCATCCAGAGCGCGATCACTGCCATCCCAACCCCTGTCACCACGGGGGACAGTGTTCAGTCGATGGGGATGATTTCGTCTGTGGCTGCATTGCGGGGTGGACTGGCCCCAGCTGTGAAGGTGAGTCTTGCGAGCTTTTTAGTACCCTGTAGTTATCTGTTACGTGAACGTTTCGGCATCAGTAGTGCCCTCTTCATGCAGTTTTTGGTGTTGCTGCTGTATTATCGTCGTATATGTCACTTCTGTCTCTGTACTTGTGGGATGTGTCTTTCGTCTTTCGTCTTTCGTCTTTCGTCGTCCGTCGTCTTCGTCGTTGTTGTTTTTTTTTTTTGATATATGGTGGCAGGGAGTGGTCCCAAGGCAGGGAGTGGTCCCAAGAATTGAGATCACGAGAGGCCTCAGCAACCACTAAGACTAAATAACCATATATCAAAAAAAATACGACGACGACGACGGACGACGAAAGACCAAAGACACATCCCACAAGTACAGAAACAGAAGTGACATATACGACGATAATACAACGGTAACACCGATAACTGCATGAAGAGGGCACTGCTGATGCCGAAACGTCCAGGACAAGACAAACATAAAACAGACAGGTAAGGGAGGAAAAAGAAGGAAAATACTTTACAATGGAGTTGTAATTAGTTTCTTTTGTTAGGGGCTCCAACATGGCCGCCATGCCCTTTGTCATTTGAATCCCCGGGGAGTAAGAGAAAATCAGCAATTGAAACTTTTTCTGCAACACGTTTAAGTGAGATTTTTTCTCCATGTTTCACATGCTCGTTCTCACGGACAGAACTCCTATGAATGCTCTACTTATTTCGCTGTGTGACAATTATGCTACTAGATGAAGACAGGTGTCACCCCAACCCATGTCAGCACGGAGGTGTCTGTCTGTCCAAAGGATCACAATACGAATGTCACTGCCCTTTTCACTGGACTGGACTCAACTGTGACAGTAAGTGCTTTAAGTTTCATCAAGAAACCTACCTCGCATATTGTGTGATTAACTCACAGGAAGCCTTTTATTATACTCGAACGTAGCCTGCAACTTTTCGCGAGCTTTTTTTTTGGAATAGGCGTTCATCTTAATCTCGAAAGGCGCACATCCGTGCAGCTAAACGGCAACATAGGAAAGCATATCCAAGGAACTATCAAATACCAAGAAATGCCTTCGAAAGAGCTTCCAAATAAAGTTGACGATAAGGATATGGAAGGAAGCTACGGAACAAGAAAGGAGCTGCGACAACAAGCCGCTCAATGACAGCGAATGTACGAATTTTTCTACATACCGTGAACGTTCTAATAAGCCCTAAGGGACTTGTTAAATTTCATGTCTGCTAGAGTAGGGCTTATTAGAGAGTGGGGCTTATTAAAATTTTCCTAATAAAAAGGAGTTACTATACATTTATTTTTAACAATGGACTTGTTGTTCCCAGAACTTATAGCGCAATGAGCAAGTCAGAAGCAGTCATTGAAGTACTTAAATCAGAACAAGAAAACTCAGACACTCTTCCACAAGAAGATCGACGTTGGAAATGTAAAGAACAGGACTAAAATATAGTTTGAACTCCCCACTGCACTTTACTGTTTGTGTTGTCCTTTTAGTGTTTTGTGAGGGGGTGGGGGGCTTATTAGTGAGGGGGGCTTATTACAAATTTGGGGCTCTAGAGGGGGGACTTATTAGAGAGGGGGGCTTATTAGAGAGGGGGCTTAATAGAGAGGGGGCTTGTTAGTGAAGGGGGCTTATTGGAGAAGGGGCTTATTAGTTAGGGGGGCTTATAACAAACTTGAGGCTCTAGAGGGGGCTTATTAAAGGGGGGTATATTAAAGGTGGGGGCTTATTAGAGCGTTTACGGTAAATACTGAATAAAGTGGCAATGTTATAAAATAAATGGTCTGTACTTAACGTGCGTCATCAGTCGAGTTATGGATTCACTAGGGAAGTTGGTAGGGCAGTCAAGAAGCTATAGAGAAGCACTTTAGATTTTGCCTCTTCCGACTCAAATGCTTCTATTTTGCTCTTCCAACTTCTCGCGTGCTCTGACCAACAGCTTGGTTGGCCCATGCTAAACTTGGACCTTCTCAGTTCTAATTTATTTATTTGCCCAGCTCCCGGAACGCTGACGTATGAAGTGGCGCCCAGCACATGTGCATCAACAACATATGGTTGCTGTCCAGATGGGAAAACACCAGCCAGAGGACCACATCAGGACGGGTGTCCAGGTATACCACACTTTTAATAAATAGGACACTTATGAATTTTTTTTCTGAGGAGGAGTACGGAGACATCTTGGAGGTACCTAATGAAAAACGATTCGCATCTCTTAATAAGTAGGTCCATGGAGGACCAAATTTACGGTAAAAATAATACACTTGGCGCCAATGTTTTGAGAATGTCCAGATTATTGTTCCGTATATATAACTATGTGTCCCGTGGTGTCATTCAATGTTCTGAAAATGAATAGGAGCAAAGAGGGGGTTGTTTTACTGAAATGGTATTAGACATAAAAACTAACACTCCTTTTTTCTTCTTTTTTCACTAAATGTACAATGATATCTACAGTGCACGCGACCGTTTAGGCCTGCAGGTACGCTGAGTTTGTGAGAGTTTTCAATAAGCTTATGACTGGGTTTTAATACTCCAAAACACGTCTGATCCTGATAATGTTGTGTGGGTTTCATTCGTCCAGGGCTTTACCGAGCATATGACGCATAGTGGCACCTGCAGGAAAGAACCAAACACCACAAGAGAAGCCAGACTATCTGTTTTGCCTTTGGAGGATATCTTCTGCTTCCTCATTGGTTATCGACCTCACTTAAAGCTGCTTGTGCTGACTTGAAATACATTTTAAACAAGTGTTCATATTTTTTTGTATAATGCAGCAGCAAGGTATATCGAGATAGTGTATATGTAGACTGCAAATGAATCAAGTCATGACATCCCATTCTGCGTTCTCTTAGTTTTTCTTGTTTTTCAACACAGCTAAACGGATGTTCTACAGCTGATGACCATCCGGGAACCTTAATAACTAATTTGAACCCTTGAATTTGCAAAGAAGCAGAAACGTTTCCGTTTACAGGCGTGAAATGTTGTCTCATTCAGACTGGTGTCATGCAGTAGTATTGCTAACTTCGATACATGTAGTCCAAGGCAAATTGGTTAATGTGGTTTGAAAGCCTGTGCATCTCGGACGCAAGAAGCAAAGCAAACTATTAAATCAGCCAATGGGTGATAAATGCTTATGCGACGTCACACCTGCGTTACGCCGCAAGTTTAACAATTGATGTAAAACGCATCAACACGAAAAGTAACATATTTTAACGCATGACGTTGCAAAATGTCACGCAGTAACAACGTTTTGACGCAAAATGTAATGATGCAAAATGAAACAGTTTTCAATTGATATTTTCGTCTTTAACATGACCTCGTGGTAATGAATGGGGATCATTTGAAAGTTTTGCATGCAGGAAGGCTTGCAAGTCTTGACAGGTTATTGAGCTGGCACGACACAATCTTTCTCCGATCAGGTGGTGGTGCAATATAAGCAATTGACATAACAATGAAATTTGTACGTCACGTGTCACCAACCCGCCAATCAGTATGCGCTACACTATTATTTGGGTGATGAGGGCCAAATCGCAGTAACAATTGCAGTAGCATGTGGATATCTTGAAAGCGACAGGGAACGATTTCAATCTGATCGCAAATTGATCGACAGTAAAGCAAGAGAAAAACGGTTTTGATTGGCTGCTGCTGTTTGATATAGACGCTCGTATTTTGTTGCTGGTTTTTGACATGAACAGAGTGTGGGATGTGTCATCAGAAGGATTAGAAATCCATTTGCAGCAATGTATCTCGAAACTCCCAATTCCAGCGTTGTAAACTTCCAATTTTCCACAGTTATTACCTTGATGTCAAAAACATCGTTGAAAACTGAATTGTTACATATCGCGACAGATATGTTACACTGATTTGGGGTAAAAAGCTATTACATTTCCCGTTCAGCAGCTGCTACATTTTCTGTTTGAACAATATTTGTTACATTTTGCGTCAAAAGTTGCTAAATATCGCATAATTTTACATTTGGTGTCAGTTCTCAGTACCCTCCACCGGCGTAACATACCTAAGTACAAACAGATTTTCGTCTGGTTCTTTATTTTTGTGCAAGTTTCATATTATCGTGTAGGACAAAATATGACGAGATAGCTTGACTGGAAAAAGTGTTTTTCGTTTTAAACCTATTTTTAGCGTTTGATCGGATTTTTTTCTTGCATTTCGTCTTACCTCCGATCCTCAGAAAACCTAACTATAAATAACGTGTAATTCTGATAGAACAAAAACAGCTATTAAAGAAGTTTTTAAAAAGGATGCGCAATGCAGAAAACGCAGTACCTAGTCCAAATTTCACGCCAATGTAGATTATTCCCATGCACTTACAAGGAACTGAGGCATCGGTTCCAATACCAAAGGCACTTAGGTCTCCAACAAAATATCCTTATTGTAGGTAATTCAAACTCCCACAATCCCTTTGGGGCTTGGTACTCGTTCTTCGCGCACTTTGAATACCAAGGACTTTTTCGAAATAGTTACATAGAAGAGATCTATGAAGTCTTTGAAGACCAACCACACAAACCATGCAATAGTGTGATACCGGGTCACGGCTGCGAAGAACTAAAACATTAAGTATACAAGTACATGTCGATCTTTGAGCTCCTCTCCAAGTGGCGGTGACAGGGTATGATCCAAGCCTTTGCCACTTTGTTTCAACGTTTGTCAGTGCTAAAGCATTGTTTTGTGATGATGCGTTGTAATATATACTATCATTAAAGCATTTTTCAAATATATTGTTGTTGTTGTTGTTTTTCCAAATGTTTGCTAAAGAGCAGTTATTCCTTGTGAACAAAAATGGGAAATATTTGCGCGTCATAGCTACTGCTTCAAATGCTGATCTGGAGGGAGAAATCGCTTTGGTTTCTTGAAATGGCATTTCTATATGACATTTCATACTTTCTCAATGCAGTAGCAAGAGGAGGGATAGGAAGGGGCCCGTGCCCCCACCTCCCACAGTTTTTTCCCCAGCAAATGTGTCAAGCTCGGCAAATTGCCCCAAGCCTGAGAAAAACTGGAAATATTTTACTAGTTAATTTTAGACACTCTGATTTCGTTGCAAGTGGCGTTTAAAACCTAGGAAATACGTTCTTAGACAAACTAATTTTCAAAAACTCCCGGGGGAACATTCCCCCAGACCCCCCCCCCCCTAGAAGGCTCGCACCTTCGGCTCTCGGCGGTGCCGCTACGACCCTGCTCAATCAAATCAAATCGTTTATTTCCACAATTATTAACACATAAATAAATTAGCTGTTACAAGAGTAGGACAAAATTATAGTGGTTGGACACCTGAAATAACTATAGAGGAGCTAATCTAGTCAGGTGCCCATTCCATTTTAAGTAAATATTTATATATCTATGTATCAGGAAGGAGGATTTTGCTTCTTGTTTACTGGAAAATTTTACACTCGAACTCCTCCTCACCAAAGTTTTATGGGGAGTTCTGATTTTGACTAGTTCAAATTGGTTCTCGGGTGGTGCAGTACACTTTTTAATCGAGTCGGTTATTAAAAGAAAGAAAGAGTAACATTTACACGGAATGGAAGTTTGTCAGGTGATTCCCTGAAGAATTCAGGCTATTCGTTATCAGCAATTTAAGTGTCATCAAACGCAGAATGCGCGTCCCATTCAGGAACACTTCGGGAAAAAGAGGAATATTGTGTTGCGAGTATTGTGAGTTGTAAGGAAGTGACAGGCACGATCAGGGAGAACGGTTGGGGGAATTTTATTTCCAAAGCCCGCCTCCACCCACCTCTTAAGTGGATGATCCCTATCCCCCATGTGAAAGAGCCGTCCCAATATAACCTGCGCTCGGCAAGCGCTCCGAGACTACAAGGAGGGAAAACAAAAAAACTCAATGACTTTGTCACGTACAAATTTCAATATGTTATTTAAGTGCAATGTATATCAATGTATAAAGCTGACTGACCCAGCAATTCTGATTTATCTGCAATTGGGGCTAATAAACAAGCGTCTAATCTAATCTAAAGAGAGGGCGGGGAGACCCTGATTGGTAACTGGTAAGGGAACGTTAGAACGATCACGACTAGCTATCTAATCCTCTTCTACTATATCATTTGTTAATGCCGATCAAAAAAGCAGTTCAAATAATTTGTAGTCCCTTTTTGGTTGTGTTTTAGTCTTGTTGAGATTTTCGCTACACTTTCAAGTGTTCTATCAGACTCTTAATTAGCACCGCATTGCTTGATACTACTTCAGGAAATAACCACTAACTTTTCCGCAGGGAAATTAATACAGCACCCATTACAAATCGTTTAATTATATGGCTTATAATGAAACCAAAACAGTTCAAGATCAGTGATGTTGTTCAGGACCATAAATCTGACCTCTCCAGGACGTTTCACTGTAAAACGTTTCATATATGAAATTGACTTCAAAAAATTTGATCATTTCAAAAATAGTTAACTCTTTTTTGTTTTCTCTCTGACACAACATATCTGATAGTAAAGCTGGAAGCATTTATTTGAATTTCAAATGGGGCAAAAGTCAATACAAAATTATGAATGGAAAACATTTGAAGCACGTAAACCAAAAGCATCAAGTATAGCAACATGTGATAAGAGATGGAAAGATTCCCTCTACCAGTCTATGACTTACTACGAACAATGGTTACTCATCTGTCGTTCAACGTTACGTGCGGGTGTTTGAAGTGTAAGTTTAGGTTGGGCAGTAGCATGTTTTTAAGTGTAAGAAACAATAAAATGTCACTTTGTTGAAAGCCGCAATGGAAGTACCGTTCCGTAAGCTCATCGAGGGAACTATCTCCTGCGCTTCCAGGTAGGCGAAAGTAGGTAATCAATTGGTCTGAGTACTCTAACTGAAAGACCGATAGAAATACACAGTACAGACCCGTAGGCAGGAATTTTGTTGGGAGGGTGGGGGGGGGGGGGTGCAAATTTCGTAAAATTGGA
>JAOBYE010723589.1:0-10378 GCA_025403585.1 Parazoanthus swiftii
AATGAACTTATTTACAGAGTAAAATAACTTCACGTTGGAATGCAACCAGCTGGCCTTCTTTACGTCGTCGTCTTTGGAAACAGAACTTGAAAAGTTTAGTTCTGGAGTTTTGTAGAGAACGTGAACGTTGGAGTATAAATAATTTCAAACTTCTTGCAGCATGTTCACACACCTTCAGGAAAACAATGAAGAAAGGAGCGAGTTAAACAAACAAGAAACTCAGCAGCCGTCTTCGTCGACGTTCCCTTTCTCGTTGCTTAAGCTCTATATTGAGAACGAGAAGACCGATTCACACGTGACAGCACTTTGCGCTCTGATTGGCTGAACGTGACAGCGCTTTCCGTTCTGATTGGCTCAGGCGTTTCCTTTCTGAATCAGAAAAAAAAGACCCGAATTTAATACTTGCTCGCCTACGGCCGCGAGTAAAAACCTAATCAAAAGAAAAACGTTTTCTTTCGATATTTCTATAAACACTTAAAATCGACTGGATCATTTATAGGGACCCTTGCTCTCAGCACTCATGTTATTTCCTTCTTGAAATGAGGCATTGAAGCTCCTGTTTACATAATTCGAAATAATTTTTCTCTTTTTGTGTTCCAGTTTTGTAAACTGAGACTTCAGAAGCTGACTTTTGTCCAAGTATTTTGTATTGTGGGAACGCCATCTTAAAACTGCACTCATCGGCGTGGGAGTCATGACAAATGATGGGCAGGATTTTATTGGCCATTCGTTCATTTGTTTATTCGTTCGTTCGTTCATTCATTCATTCATTCATTCCATTCGTACATGTGTGCATGTAAATATTAATTCACTGGTCAGTAAGTGTAGTTTTCAACACGACGTTCACTACAATCAAACAAAAAAAGCTAGGCCCTGGTAATAATGGAATGTGTGCATCTTCGATTTCTCTAGAGATGCTTCCAGCTCATTTGAATTGCAATTTATGCCCATTTCCTCTCGTTCTAGTCGAATTTGTTTTAGCTCTAACCGGAGCAACAATGGGGACTCTTATAGCGTTCATTTACCCGGCCTCCATGTATCTTCATGTGGTACACGAGAAGACAACCACACGATTAATGGCCAAGGTTTGTACAATGTTTTTAACTTGTTTTTCCCATAAATGTAGTAATCAGTAAGCTTCCAGCACCCTTTTGTTAACCAAGTAAGTCGTGTGAATAGTTCGGAGACCACCAATAACTGTCAATAGCTTACAATTTTAGAATTTATATTTGTAACCTGTAAAGCATGGAGTGTTAATTTAATGCTATATGTTATTATTATTATTATTATTATCTTTATTATTGTTACCATTATTATTATTATTATTATTATTATTATTATTATTATAATTATTGTAATTGAAATTGTTATTGTTGTTACAATAATAATACTTATTGTTATTATTTGCGCAATTGAAAACTCTCGTTAGGTTTAGATTGTCATCCAAAATCGAGTTCAGTCGTTTGCTATCATTTATTCTAAATGACCTTAAATTTGTTTTATCTTGATAGCAGACATCAGTTGTATTTGAAACTGTGTTCAAGAGAACATTATCCAAAATTTTGATTAATCACCCACATCAAGAGAAATCCGTGGCAATATGCAGCGGTATAGTGCTCTCCTGAACACGAGTGTTAATAAAATGTAACATGGACTTTGTGTTAAACTTTCAGTAAAAGATTAAAAAAATTTGAAGGGTTTAGCAAATTGCTGAAAAGTCCCAAACCAAGCCGAATTTAGTGACTTTGTCAATACCCTTTTATTTATTTCCATCCTCAGACCGTTGTTGTTGTAGGCCTTGTCTGCCTGGTAGGAAGCACATATGCTGTTCTCACTGCCAGTAATAACCACGAACATGAAGTTAAGAATGTCCACCCCCCTGGTATCGATCCAATAAAGCCTGTTCCAGGAGGGGGAAACAAGGACGCAATTAAACTAGAAGAAAAGAGGGCACTTGTACCAGATTCTAAAGCTGGTGGTGGGGAAACTAACAAAGCCACAGTTGACAAACCCTCCGAACTAAAGGTAACTGCCACTCCATTCCCAACTGCGGGGTCTCAGAAAGTGGGAGAAGTGAACAAAGCTGTAGAAGAAGGGTTAAAGAAGGAAGAAGCAGCTACAACGGTAACCAAGGAAGGAGAACTTCGTAAAGAGCCCCCAGTGCCTGATGCCCCAGACGCGAAGGGCTCTGTGACTGTACAACCAGTCAAACCGGATGCACGGGTTTTGATGAGTCAGAATGACTCTGATGAGAAAGAAAAAGGAAAGGAAAAAGATAAAGAAATTGTGAAAGACATTGTCACGAGTGCTCCACAGAACTCCACTGAGACGGGAGCCAACGTGGTTGATGGAAAAGAAAGCAAACTGGGGACCGAGGTAAAACGAATAAAGAAGAGAGACGTGAGTGATGCGTCGTCCACTGAGGCTGCTGTTATTGAGTCGCCGGAAAAGGAAAAGGAAAAACAAGAAACTGAAAATCAGATAACCAGTGTTGCCACTCCAACTATCAATGGCACACTCGCCGCAGACCAGGTAAATGACGCTAATATTCGTAAACCTGCAAGGGATTTAAAGTCGAGTAAAGATAATGAGAAGAAACACAAATATACAGGAGAAGACAAGGAATTGGAAGAGAAGCGACAGATCAATGAAAAGCTAGTAAACTCTCAAAAGGACGCCACAGGTTTTTCAAAGAACGTGCGCAAGCTTTTAGAGAAGAATGGTTTCAAAAGAGTCCTCTGGATTAAAAACCAGAAGGTAAAGTAACTGACGTGGTTTGAAAACACATAGTGAGAGCTACCATCACCCACAAGCTTTTTGCCAAGTCTGGTTGTGTTGACAAACAAGGGAAAATTCCAAATTTGCTTACAATCAGTAATGGCAAGTTTGCTGGATTGATAGGAAGAGGAGCTATCTTTAGTTGACTGTGTTTGTAGTAACAAATCTAGGGATTGATATATTTTATATCAACAGAAAGCGGCTGTAATGAGGGGAGGGAAGCTTGCCTTCTTTGATGATTTTATAAGTGAGAAATACAGGGAAATTAAGCTGCATCATCGGAAACCCAGGGGTGGTCCGTCGGGCGGGAGAAAATTCATGGCCGACACGAAAATCCTTCGGCCTCACCGCTCTCAGTCTCGCTTCGCTCGGTGTCCGATATTTTAAAAACTGCCCCTTCCGAGACTGACTGCCCCTGGATTTCCGAGGATGGGAAAGCTTTTAAGTGAGAGTGCATGAGAGGAAATGAGCTGCAGTGAGAGGAAGAGAAAAAAAAACGAATATAGGGAGTATAGCAAGTGAGAGCGGCGATTATGAGGAAATGTCAATAACAATAGTAATATTAATAAGAATAATGATGATAATAATAACAACAATAGTAATAGTAATAGAAATGACAATACTAATAATGATAATAACAATATTAATGATAGTAATAAAAGTGGTTTATTGGCATTTCACTGGGTGACTTCTCTATGCTAACGAAACAAAGATATCATAACATCAACAAATTAAGAAAAGTGACAATACAACGATCTATACATTAACATGTCTACAAAGACTTAAAACTAATGGCAATAACTCCAGGAGTCGATAAGTTACCTTCTTTCATGGTATTAGAGATCTTTATATTTGAATATGGCTGAGAGGACGACCTCCTGACGTAGCTTTTGGTTTCGTATTATCGATTGCGAGATTTTTAGTTATATCTCAGAGTAAAAAAGAGGTCGGCGACGAGGTTTGACCCGACAAAGATTCTGCATGATCCTGTCATGAATTTGTCATGTTGAATGGACGTATTGGTAGTTCGAGTCGTAGTTAAATCTGAGGTCTCTATTCTGATGAGAATGTCGAGTGAAAGTGGTGTTATTAGGGGAAGAAAAGTGAAAAATATAGCGAACTATCGTAATTTAGGGTGAATGGGTGAATGAGTTGTAAAGAGGAAAAGAAAAGTGACAAGTATAACAAATTATGGCAAATGAAATTGAGTGTAATGAGCGTAACAGAGGCTAACTTGAGAAGAGGGTTCTTGCTTTTCATTTGCAATAAACTTTTTTCATTTGTACTGTCACTTTTTTTCCCCTTCTACAAATGAAACTGATTTGAATGTAAGGAAAATAATAACTAATAAAAACAAATTTAACGCTGATAGTTTAGTTTGTTAGCTCTGCAAACATCACTTATCTGCCTCAACCCTGTGTTTATGTAAACTGGAAAACTTATCAAGTCATATGCTAAGGTGAAATTATTTTGTTCTCTTTTACTTCCAGGCTATGGAGAGATGACCAAAGCTATAAAACTGCTTCAAAAGCAGAGACAGGATCACAAAGACTCTTTAAAACCAACTGGAGTTACAACTATCGTACGCATGCTTCTCACATGCACAATCATCATGACATTGCACGTGTCTAATTGGTAAAATCACTCTTTTGAAGCTTATCATGCTTACAACACACTTAATCATGAGCCTCTAGAGAAGTTCAAGGACGGTGCTCTTCATGTTTCTTTTGCCCAGCAGTTTTGGATCAGACTTTATTCGGCTCTGGGCCACTGAGGTTCCTTTTGCATCACTGCTACTCATTCACCTTTATCAGTTATTGTAACTTATATTTGTCACTAGAACTAGTTCGCGGGAGTTGTTCTATGGAGGTTTCTTGAGCACCAGAGACTCGCACTCAATTCATGAAAGAATTACATATCATACACACAAATCAATTATTTCCGTTCACAGCTTTACGGATGAATCCTAAACCACTTTCAAGCGTTTTATCGGAGTAATTCTCCAAGTGAACTCAGTTACTGAATGAATAGAATAAGGTTCTAACGTTCAACGAAAGAATGCACGAATGATTGAATTTAACTTTTGCTAAAGAATCTCGAGTACCTTTACTTACTCATAGAGGTTTGCAATGCATTGTCAGTGAAGTAGTACTATCAATAGAGCTTCCCTAAAATTTTTAGTTTCAACTGGATTAGAGTGTTTAAATAATAATACATTTGTTTCAGTGGAAATTATTAAAATTTGAAATGAATTGGCAGAAGAATATGTTGAACCCGTATTGATAACTTTATTGATCGAACAAATCATTATCCCAACCTACATGTCTGACTTCACAGATACACGCGGGTTTTTTGAAATCAAGGTCAGCGAAATGTATCAACATCGAACTGATATGAGGTCAAAAGGAGTTGGTGCAAAGGCCATATCACAGGTTCTTGGCACCAACTCCTGACTGCATTAGTTCGTGACGTATGCGAGAATTTTTGAGATACACTTTTCTTACGAGAACGTCTGTACTTTGAGCCGATGCTGAAACTTTCCAAAGTTTTTCAGGCTCTCGGCCTAAAATTTTCTTAAAACTGTTCTTGGTATTTTTGGACTGAATATGACATTTAAACGATGACGTCATATCCTACGACTACCGCTGAGAATGCTGTGCCCACCTTCTTTTTAAGATAAAATGTGGCAGTTGCTCGGGGGGGTGTACTCCCTTTGTAAGTTGTCAGAAGAGCTCGTCGGAAAACCTAAATAAGTACCCTAAAAAATACCTTGCCCTCAGATTTTGCTACCCAAAAATATACCTCTCTGACTTATATATTGCGTATAAAATGCAATGTTTCAGTAATGTAAAAATCAAATGCCTTTTGTTGTTAGCCGTATCCATCAAATACTCTGTTCTCATAACAGTTTTCGAGCGTATCGTCATTATTATAACCAGGATTACTCCTAAACAATACCAGGTATTCTCAAGACTCGGATTTCGCCCGAGAAAACCCCTAAAAATACTATATGACATATTCAACCACTAAAAAATATGACGAGCTCCCCTGACATCCAACTATAGGGAGTAACCCCCCCCCCCGCCGGGGCAGTTGCTCTTTTATCTTCTTTAGGGGATAAAAATTTGAGTAGAAAGGAAAGTTCGTAAAGTACTATGGCAGTTGTCTTCATCAAGGGCCTTCTAAATTTACACGACTTTAGGTTCAAGGTGGCGGGTTGTCAAGGCCCATTAAATGTTCCTATAGTTATGTTATGGGGTTGTTCATGGCTATATCTATGGTTATATATGGTAGGTTTGGGTCAGGGTTACTTTTCTGTATAGAAAAAGGACAGAGTACAATAGAATTTTAGTATGAATAGGAGAACATGCATGGTGACTTCGGTGTTCGAGGTCCCAGGTTCGAGACTCATCATGCCGCTTTTTCTTTTTTTTTTTTAACTTTTTGCATTTTTTCTGATTTAGGTGAACCTAAAGTCGTGTAAATTTAGAGAATGGCCAACATGTAATTTTATACATTCAAAAGCTGTACCTCGCCGCTACTTCGGATGATTCGTGTACCCAAATGCTTTGCTATTTCCTGTCTAGCAACACCAAATGGCATATTGTTCTGCTTTTGGTTCTTTAATCCATCTTCAAAATTTAAAGAAATAAACTTTCGTTTCTTGGTCTCAACTACGTTCTTAGCAACTTCTTAGATTTTGCGATATTTTTAGTCTCGATGTTCTGAATAAGTTTTTGGTTTCAGATTGTTACATGCACCAAATTTGTAATGCATTTTTTTCTATCGTATAAAAAGCATAGTTGTGGTGATAACCCTTTAGGTCAGTTATTACGGGATTTATTGCTTAACTGTTGGCAATTGTGTTAATGAATATAACGTGATTTACTTTTTGTCCCATTTAAGCAATCTGCCAGTCTGTTCATCTTTATCTCTTCAAGATTTCTTTCACGCGCTATATTGGAAAACTTTTATCTTGGAAACAAGTTTGCGTGGGACAATATAGTTCATCACAGTACTTCTACCTGTACCCGTTTTAAAGCTGTATTTTGAGTGGTCACAGTACACTGCATCAGCTATTGTTTTTATGGTCGGGGTTATTTTTTGTTGTCAATACCCTATTGTTATATTAGCCAACCGTGTGTTTCGTTCGATTGGTGCTGAGCTGGCTCGTTCAATTCATTGCAGTGTTTATCGTTTCTTTGACTTTTCCAAAGGGCGGATCTAGAAAATTTAGAAGGGGGCTGGAAAATCAGGGCCGTAGCAAGCCTAGGAAAACTGGAGGACACCGCTGAGAGCCTAAGGTGCGAGCCTTCTAGGGGGTCCGGGGGCATGCCCCCTCGGGAAATTTTGAAAACTAATTTGTCTAAAAACGTATTTCCTGGGTTTTAAATGCAATTTGAAATGAAATCAGAGTGTCTGAAACTTGTAAATATTTCCAATTTTTCTCAGACTTGGGGCAATTTGCTGAGCTTGATACATTTAACACATTTGCAGGGGAAAAACTGGGGGGGGGGGCCACAGGCCCCCAGCCCCTCCCCTTGCTACGGCCCTAAAAATGGATTCCTTTGGTCTGGAACATGAAATATAAATCTTTGCGTTTGTTTCATTTAGTTGAGACTAATAACTGCTTAAATGAACAATGCTTTAATATACCTTCACAAACGCCAGCTTATTGAGAACAAACCCGGTCGGGAGAGCCTGAAAATACGGACATTCGTGGGTCCATGAAAATAGCCCGATCAAGGATCGAGTTTTATTCATTTCAGTTCCACTCCGTGTGTATTCGTTTATATGATACCCTCTAAAATCTGATTCCGAAATTATTAAACCCGGAGTGAGTTCTTCCTAGTAGCTGTACCAGATGTGTTCGTTCCGAAACGAATTCTGCACAAGTATGCACAAGTACAGATCGGTTAATTGGACCGATCAGCTGACTCATGGTTTTGATCGGCGGATGTCAGTTTCATCGTGTTTTCTTTTCAGAATGATAATATTTGTGAAAAGCACAATGGTGACATCAAACTCGTATCGGCATCATTGAAACACCACTTATAAAACCGATAAAGAACCTTGGAAATCCATCAAATCGCCCTTGGCGGTGGGGGAGGGGGGCAAGTTTTGTGCGAGCCAGTCTTGGAAAACCGGAATCAAGGCTGTAGTCAGGCCGTAGCTACGGCGTCGGGCAGGGAGGGCAGTTGTACCTCCTACCCTTCCCCCAAAAAACATTGGACCAGAAAAGAATTATTTGGCTATATTAAAAAAAATGAAGAGTAAGTTTTTTCAACACAATTCGGTGATTAGCAGGGCCGTAGCTAGGGTATGGCAGAGAGGGAAAATACCCCCCTATTTATTATATTAATACGGCCCTGACTGACAAGTCGGGCCCGTCACGCAGTGCAGTTTCCTTACCAAAGATGGTAGCCTGCGTGCAGGCTCTCCTTGCGGGTTGGGGATATAGTTTGGGGAAAGAAAAAAGAGTTGCTGATAGACGGGTGCCTCTCTCGACTCTTTTTTTCTTTCCCCAAACTTTTTCCCCAACCCACAAGGAGAGCCTGCACGCAGGCTACACAGATGGAAGCATGCATTGTGCGACGTGCCGAAGGGAGACTACTGTAGGAAAAATAATTTTAGCTCCAACTTTGATACAGTTTGATAATATTGGAAAATGTACAAAAACATGGGTCAGTTGAGCAGAATACAAAACTCATGTTCCTTCCAGATACAGTTTTTGCGGTATCCAGGCTCTACTCTTGCACTAGTACTACAAAGGATCGGACTGATGCATGCCTTCGGCGGTGCTAATGGCGGCATTTTGGATTCCAAACGTGACCCGCATATCATAAATTGGTTCAGCGAACATGAACAAAAGCACGAGTAACAATTTGGTGACAAGTGGCGTAACGTATACAGTCAATTTTGCATTTGATATCCTTGGCTTTGTTTTTACCTTGGCGACCGCAGGTATAACACAGACTGAAAGAGTCCGCAGATACTGTATGAAACCAGCACATGTGCAATGGGACTTGACTTGGAAAACTTCGACGGCAATGTTCCTGCAGAGTTTCTGTGTCCGAATTGCCATGGTGTTGTTTGTGAACCAGTGTTGGCGGATTGTTCACATGTTTTTTGTTCGAAATGTTTCAAGAAAAGGTCCAAGCGGAACAGGGGTTGTCCGGCCTGCGGAGAACAACTGAACGAGAGCTCTATTCCCGTGAATATTGAATGGCAAAAGAACTACGAATCTCTGAAAATTAACTGCACAAAAGGATGCGAGAAAGTTGTCCCACTTGGCGATCTTCAAAAGCATCTCAACAAATTTTGCCCACTTACGTTCGTTCCTTGTAGAAATACTGGATGCACAAGAAAAATACGAAGAAGGGATGTCCTCATTCATTTGCGTCAATGTGACTACAGAATGGTCAACTGCGAAGGTTGCGGATTTGAAACCCGTTATGTAAACTTGAGAATGCATCAAATCGTGCGCAAATGCGTTAGGCAAAGAAACCTGCACGCGATTGTTCAGAACAAACGTGAACTAGACGCAGAGGTGAAGCGACATCGTTTACAACTTCAAGAAGAAAGCTTCAGGCGGGAATTAGATAATAGAGATGTCGAGAAAGCAAAAATGTGGGATGCAATTGCCAGACAGAATCCTTGTAGAGCTGTTTCTGCGCCAACGAGTACGAGAAAGACCTTGGCGCTCACAGCAAATCGTCATCAGCTGAGCATGTCTGCCTTCAGTCAGTTCTCACAAAGTGTTCCTGTCAGTCCAGACCCCCAGAAGTTGATGTCGGATACAGGGATACTTTGTATCAATTGTAATAAGCTGTTTATTGCACAGCTGAACCATAAGCAAGCTTGCAAGTGGCACAGAGGGGTAAGCAATGATCCCCCAGGGGTGTCACTGAGGGAAGCTTGTTTGCTCTGTTGCATTTTTTGATGTACCAAGGTCACCTAATGATCCGATCAGTTACATGTAGATGACCAAATTTTCCCCAGCCCCAGACATGCTAGTTATTGTCCCTGGGTTTGGAGAATTTGAACTGGATAGGTGGGGTGGTATATCTCGGTTTCATGTTATGCAGTGAATCTCCTGTTTATGCCAGCTGGGCAGGGCATGAGTAGGGTAACTGACATTTCTTGTTACCTGACTTCGCTTGGCCAGAACCAACGTTTCCAATGCTTTAAATTGTTTCCACTTTTTTGGTGATAAATTAAGCTGTGACCACTACCGGTTCCTCCCTCCAAGCTACAAGATACACGCTCTAGATCTTCAGACTACCTTGGGGAGGGATCAAAATTGCCAACAGTCTGTATCATAATTTTTTCATGAAAGCTTTTTAATGCCAATAAGCCAGTCAAGTGATGGTTATTATTTATTATATTTAAATACTGACATTCATCTTTTTTGTTTTTTATCCATGCATAAATTATGGCAATTGATGAAACACAGCCGGTAAGTTCTTCCTCATTTTTTTGTTTTATAAATTTGGAAGTGAATAAATGACAATTTAGCTCAGGAAGCTACATTAATGTTGC
Organism: Parazoanthus swiftii; assembly: GCA_025403585.1. NCBI lineage: Eukaryota > Metazoa > Cnidaria > Anthozoa > Zoantharia > Parazoanthidae > Parazoanthus > Parazoanthus swiftii. The sequence goes on from JAOBYE010723589.1 coordinate 10,321, forward strand.
ATCATCCTATAAGTCCATGCTTTCACTGTTTATGCCACGGCAGCCTGCCCCCTCCCCC
>JAOBYE010723600.1:0-10378 GCA_025403585.1 Parazoanthus swiftii
CCCACTAACTCAAACTAAGCTCGTTCTCCTTTCAAGTCATTTTTCACTTATTTACTCTCGAAACCTCGAAATCCCGGCCCAAGCGCGAAGCACGCGGTTGGTAGAGAATGCTTCTTGAATCACATAATTGTGAACTACATTGAGTTTCTCCCATCCTGCCAGAACATGCACATGGACCCCCTAAATCTTGGACCTTCGGCACTGCAAAGATCTTATTACTTAAACTCCCTTAGAAAAATCTTAGCATTGCCCGCCAGGATGTAACTGCCAGTACAATGTACTTATAATGCTGTGGCAGCCTATTTGACATGGTTTGGTGTGATTGTACCAAGTGCAGTACTTTGGCAATTTGTTACCACTACAGCTCTTTAGTTCAATATAGCTTTTTTTGTGTATTTCATTTTTTTGTTTAAGCATCTTTGTTTGTTTATTACTCGCAGTTTTTGGATCGTGAAGGCGTGCGACACATGTTGGAGTTTTGGATGGCGGCAGACAGCTTTCACACTCATTTCAAAGCCAAGCTTGAGAGTGGAGAGTATGTTCCTGAGGAAACCTTGGACGATGCCATGATTTTGTACAACAAGTTAGTTGACTTTTCTTACACTTAGACAGTTTATTCTCGGGGTGAAGGGGATAACCAGCAATTAAGGTTTGGCCGCTGAGCACTAACAAACAGATACAGTGATAAGGTAAAGTGTTCTACAAATACTCCAATTAATACCTACTGAGCACTAACAAACAGCAGAGCGATATGAATGTGATAAGATAAAGTGCTCTACAAATACCCCAAGTATAACCTACTGAGTGAAGGCCCTAGAAAGGAAATGGGCCCACATGGAGAAAGAGAAAAAATCTCTGACCCCAGCGGGAATCGAACCCACGTTCTCCGGAACAGATCACCATTGCTCTACAAGGCCAGATGGGAGCCAGTCGTTGATAATTTAGATGGTAAGGAAGCGGCAAATGAACACGTAAAATGATATGAATGCACATGGTAAGATAAAATGCTCTTGTAGAGCACTTTATCTTATAACCCTATCACATTTATATTATTGTATTCTTGGGGTGGTCTGTGTTTTAACTTTTAAAAAAAGAGTACATACAGCTGTTTCCTAAAATTTACTGTTAAACAGGGCAAAACACAAATTGTTTTACCGAGACACAAAGAAACAGTAGGTGTTGAAACAATTTTAACATTCATGCGAAATTTTCATAATTGCTTAGAAAGTTTTCGAATGTGTTAGGAAATCTTACCTTATAGCTCGACTATTGTTAAATGTTTTAAAAAATATTTCGGAACAGCTAAATTTTAACCAAAAGAAGTATACTGGATACTGCAGAATACACATTGGCTTTCGTGGCTTCCGATAGGATATGCTGTATTTTCCATAGAATGTAGCAAAAGGAAGCCTCGACTGAGTAGTGAAAATCAAGATTCCCTTTAATTTCTTACCGTTTGGGGATCTCCTCTTGGTAGGTACTTCTCCATGCAAGCTGTGACGCCTTTAGGTGTGGACGATGTGACAAGAATTGAAATAGAAAACAGTATCTGCCGTGAAGGAGGACCCCTTCCTGACTGCTTTGAACTGCCAATGGAGCACATTCTCTGCCTGTTGGAAGAGGTGGGTAAATTATTTTTAATGACAGAGAAGATTGTTTCTCGTCGTTGTCTGGCCTTTCCAGTTATTTCAGGTAAGTCAATGGAAAGATATATATTCACGGTTCGTACACCTCCTGAAATTGCTGCAAAGTCGTAGAACCTCGTTTTAGACTGACTCCTGGAAAACTGAAATCGAAATCAAAAACATTTTTTTCAAACGTATTTTTAACTGGTAGTATTTAATGTAGGCAACATTATAATACGCAAATGCAAAAGTTTTCTTCTTTTGAATTATTGTTAGTTTGGTAATGTTTAATGTATACAATAATGTAAAAAGTCTATATTTTGGTTTCTTGAATTACTGTATATTTAAATAGGTATGTAATAATTTTAAAAACACATTTCTCTTGTTTTGGAGTTGAAGTAAGCGCAAGGATCAAAACGTTACCGTTTCCTTGCGCTTTGTTAAAACATTTTTTTGTGAAAGCAGAACACTAGTGAAGCAAGCACAAAGAATGTTTTTAGGGCTGTTTTTGATCGGGCTGTTTTTGATCAGCCATTCAGAGCACTCGTTCCAGGTTCTCTGGGGTCTTAACCTGCATGAGCAGACAAGATGGCGGGGGCAGAAGCACGTGATTGTTGTGTTTGTTTCATGGTTCATCTTCACGGTCGCTAGGAGCGTTCGCTTGCTTCTGCACTTGTTTTGCTTCGCTTGCGAACACCAGACTTAACTGACGATAATAAAACAAAAAAAGTAAAACTTTACATAATGAGACCTGGAATGCCGTGGAAATGTCCGTCAATTATGTGTACTGTTGATGAGTGTATGAACCTTGTAAAGTTTCCTGCCACGAGATGTGATGAGTCAAACTTGGATCAGTGTCCGATATTATACAGCAAATAATAACTTTGATCCCCTTAATCAAACCTAAAAGTTTTTTTTAATTTTTTCTTTTTTTAATTTTTTTAAAATTTATTTATTATTGTTTGCGCATAATTTACATGATCAGTGAGTGGTAACAGTGTACATAGGCTTTCTCTCTACCTTCTAAAGCCTATCAGTTTGATTCTTTTGGAGCATGCAAAACTATGGTCGGTTTGTTTTGAGCACTGTGGATGAACAGTTGCTGATAACACTATAAGAATGCGTTGGATTGACCGTATTCCGGAGTTAAAATACACCAGGAAATATTGCTAACAACTCTCTCGATGCAGTAAGCAATGAAAGGATTATCCAATTGAAAGATTATAATAATGTACATGTAGTGACTTTTCGATGTAGAAATTGTTACAATTCTTGGTTAAATCTTCATCAAAATGTTGTTGTTGTTGTTGTTGTTGTTGTAAAATTATGTTCTCCCTAGTAAATGTGAGTGTATTGTACTGTATCAGTGTTATCAAATAATAATAATAATAATAATAATAATAATAATAATAATAATAATAATAATAATAAAGAATTTATTTCAGCTTTCCATAAAATGGCATAATAATGTAAGGATAAAAAGGAGAATTACAATATAAAATATAAAAAAAATTAAATTAAAATTCAAAATACTGTCTCTATATGGTTCCAGTTACTTAATAAAAGTTTCAGAAGTCAGATGGAGTGTCTGCTGGCAGAGCTTTGAACTCAAATTTCTTTTTTTCTCACCATCACATTGTGCCACCAACAATCTAAAGCATCTTGCTTCCTTTGCATTCCCAGGTCTTCTTTCCGAGCTTCCTCCAGAGTGAGATATATTTCAAGTACCTGTCAGAGCTGTTAAACTCGGTAACTGAACACGAGTCATCGCTGTCATCAGCAGACAGTGTAGAGGACAACAGCCGACCTGATCAGCTGAACGAAAAGAGCAGGCTGGTGACGTCGTACGGCTCCGAGCTCGACCTGTCCGAGAACCCGGATGCAATCTGGCAACGGCCAAATGCCAGGTAGTTGGGGTTGTACATGTTTGTTTTTGTGTGCACTTGGTGAAGCTGCGATTTTACAGGAAGACAACATATGTCTTTCCAAATCAGTCAAAATGAAATCCTGTATGTCACATTTTGGTCTGAATTAGTTTAGGGGAAGACAAACTTTGTATGTAACAAGGCTTTTTCAATTTTGCGTATTAGACTGAGGTAATACGTCACACAGAACTTGAAGAAGTGTTGATAACCACTGAAGACCAGTACTCGGCAGAACATTTCAACTCAAAACTCAGGTTTTTGCTCTGTGGCCAAACACTCCTTCTTGCGTTTGATAAATTTATTACCTCTTTGCATATTTTGTAAATAGTTTCAGAACCAATTTAGATTATACGATACAAGAATTATTAGTTGGTTAGTGTCCTATCCTGCCAGCCATAAAGCCCCTTACAATAGTTTCAACACTTTTTATTTTCATACTTTTTTTAAAAATTGATCCCAATGACTCGACGAAGCAAATATACAACCAAATACCAAAGCATAGAGATTTGGTGTTTAATTTTAGGAACCTCTCCTTCAATTTTTCTGATACTTTGTTCCATTACATTAAATGATGTCAAAACCCTGTACGAGATACTAACTGTCTACTTACTTCGCATTTGATTCCGAGACAATAGGATCAATATCAAAAGTGATATTTTTACTATATACCTACCGCCTGCGTTTTGAAGAAAAAATAGATAAATAAAAGATTAACCACCCGATCATAAACGCTTTGGAAAAAGGTGATGAGACGCTTATGAACACCAAAGGGTAACCTTGGTCGAGGATTTTGTTTATTTGACCGAAGTAATATGTAACACATAACTCGAGGAGTGCTTGATACAGTTTCAACATCAAGAACAGAGTTGAAGACTCGTGTTTTACTTGGCTTTAAATAGGACATGCAAAACACAACATTTTTACTGATATATAAGCATGAAACGGTGTTTTCCATGAGTTATTGATGAATTTGAAAAATATGGTGGGCTTACTAGTTTTCTTCTTTTCAGACCTCTGACTCTTGGTCGGGTGAACGAGTTTGGAATATTTGAGCCGTTCAGCGAGCCTGACCCCGATTCAGACAACACTATCTCCACAGGTGAGTGACCTGACTGTTTGTTATCTGGTCTGAAACAAGGTAGAAAGTAAGATTGAAACTCAAGCGACCGCAAAGCAAAGAAAACGTTACATTATTGTTTATTAGATTAACCCTGCTCTCTGAATCTGTAGTTTTGCAAATGAAATAAAGGTTGCTTCCTAAGAATGATAGAGTTCCTTGTCAAGGGGGTTTCAAATGTTTATTGTATGTGAATGGCGTGCACAGCAATCTTCCATTTCGAAGTGATATCGAAATATGTTGTTGTTGTTGACGTCCCTTATTGGTATTTTTGAAACTAGAGTCTCACTTGTAATTTTATGAACACAAAACTTTATTTTATAGATTACCAAGTGAAAGAGTACAGCACGGACGTAACGGGAAATATATGGGGGAGGGGTAGTTTAACGTCATTTATCTATACGTTTTAACTTTGTATTTCAATTGAGATCGCGTCATTTTTGTAAATTACACTTACTAATACATATATTACTGTGTGTGTTTTATAATTCTAGTTCAGAAAGGCTAGCAAGTTAAAACGGCAGTTAGTTATGGTGTTCAATAATTATTTTGAAGAGGTCGGTTTCAATGACTTCCAATTTTAGAAGTCAGCTAAATCGTATTTTCTTTGTTCTTTTAATGCTTCTCGAATAACAAATTCGTGGTTACGTAGCTATTTATATATGTTAGTATGTAAAACACTGACTCCCATCTTCTTTTGTCTCCCGTGCATAAACGAGTCATTATGCAGGCTATAGTCAAAGAAATGTAAGAGATCTGTATAGCGCTAACAGTTTGGTTATCTACCCAACAGCCGCCAAGCTGGGTCGGGCCATGAGGAAACTTGTGAAGTCGGGTGCAGAGGATAAGGTCAGTTTTTGTTCTTCGTGTGTGTTTTGAATACATCCCTAAGTTTGAACCCACTGCCTTCCATGGAAAACCGGTTTTCACGTGCTGAAATTGTTCAATACAATTTGTACTCTGTAGAATTCCAATACCAAAACTAGAAACCTCAGACGCCTCCATATTGATTCATGAAGTGGCCCACCGGTTATTATGAGGTTTGTTAAAGAAAACCTCTTTATCGAGTTAGTTTCGGATGGTCTCGGGTGGTAACTATTGGTGATCAATCGCTTTTTTTCCTCATTTGAATGAAACCTGTAAAACAAGAGTGCGAAACTGTTTGCTTTTATAAGACTTTAAACTAAACAGTCGCTTTGAAGAGTTTTTGTTTGCTAGTGCTAGAGCTAGTGCGAGACTGACATATACTAAAAGAAGTTCTTTATTGAGTTGGGGTTTAGAGTCCCTAAAGGTAAAAAAACTTTTATGGCATATAAAACACATTTTAGCTTACGTAGGCTTAGCTTCCTATAGCATTTACGCACGCGCTCATTGGCTATCTGACGTTTACGCACACACTCATTGGCTACGTGGCATTTACGCGCTCGCTTATTGGCTACCTGACGTTTACGCACTCACTCATTGTTTACCTGGTATTTACGCGCTCACTCATTGGGTACCCTCGCTCATTGGCTACGTGGCATTTACACGCTCGCCCATTGGCTACCTGACGTTTACGCACTCACTCATTGTTTACCTGGTATTTACGCGCTCACTCATTGGGTACCCTCGCTCATTGGCTACGTGGCATTTGCGCGCTCGCCCATTGGCTACCTGACGATTACGCACTCACTCATTGTTTACCTGGTATTTACGCGCTCGGCTCATTGGCTACCTGGTATATATGCGTTCGCTCATTGGCTACCTAGCATTTAGGGGCTCACTCATTGGCTACGTGGCATTTACGCACTTACTTGGATTGGCTACCTGACGTTTACGCACTCACTCATTGGCTACCAGGTATTTACGCGCTTGGCTCATTTGCTACCTAGCATTTACGCGCTCGCTCATTGGCTACCTAGCTTTTATGCCTGCTCGTTCACTAGCTACCAAAGAAGCATTTTTCTGTCCTCGCCCCAGTTTTCGCGCTTTCTCTCATTTGCCATCTTGGCTTCTCGAACGCTTAACGATCTTCCAGAAGAAAAGAGGGGACTACTCGCAGTCTAGATATACAAAATTGTGTGTTCAAACACTTGCCTTTTGATATTTTTCCCTTTGCAACTACGTGAACTTGGTTTCCATTTTTGCGACAATTTAATTCTGAGAGCTGAGCCCAAGCCCTGTTCCATGTGGCTGTGTTGTCTGTTACAGATCAAAAAAGTAAACATTCAACCAGGGTAAAATGTGAAAGCTGTATTTGCATTACAGTACTGCACTGTTCTGTACTTCGAGCAAATTACTAACTGAATCGCGATACTGTATTGTCTTGTCTTGTATTTTGTATTTTATATGTTGTGTTGTGTTGTGTTGTGTTGTGTTGTGTTGTGTTGTGTTGTGCCAAATGTTACTGCCTTCTGTGCTTTGGGAAGTCTAATTTTTTTTGTTTCTGTAAGATGAAGAAGTAATAGTAGTTCTAGAAGGTGCAAGATAACTATATATTCTGTATTTAAGTTGTCACTGGCGTCGGAGGTGATGTTTACTTTCTCTGCAAATGTTAAGTTAGTTGAGTTGTGATATGTTCTGTTCTGTTGTCAAAATAAAAGTTCCATTTAAATTGTGTTGTTTCCGTTCTTTTAACGTTTAGGCAAAGGAAGAAATGGCGTGGAAAATCGCAAAGATGATTATCGAAGATGTGAAAAATGATCAAGACCGCACTGGGGAAAGTCCTAAGATGAAAAGTTCCTCCCGAACTAAGTAGCTCTGGCTCGCAACTCTCATCCCCACCCCTCCCCCCTCCATGCCTGCTACTATACCTCCTACCTGCCCCATGCCACTAGTAAATTTGACCTCAGCAGGGAGACGACGAATCGCCAATGTGTTGGGGTGCGTTGGTTTGACCGTTAGAATACGAATACCGATTAGAAAGGTTTCTGAGTACCCTTTCGAAGATGTAAACGGTAGAAGGAATATCTGAGTTAAAAGGTTTACAAGAAGCTTATAATCCATTGCTTTTTTTAAAATCCTGTATCGGAATGCGGTCAATCGAACTACATTTAGCTAGTTTTTCGAGTGGTCAAAAATTTGAAGGTGTCTGGAGCCCCGATAGTGGTCGATGTAAATTTATGTGTAAAATTTAAAGTATGTTCCTGTTTCCTTCTTTCCGTGAAAAGGTGAGATATTCAGAGCCCTGAAAGCGTAGTTCTTAACTGTTTTTGCAAACTCGTTGTTGAGTTTCAGTGTCTCATGAATATAATGAGTTAGTTTTGAATCTTAATTTTGTCTTTCTCTGGACCCTCTCTTTCTAATCTGTGGGTTTCCACGCCGGTTTTCAGACCTTTGAATAGTCAATACTTTAATTATGTTCCTTTCTTAAAAAAAATATTGAAAGAATGCAGTGCTCATTCAACCCTTTTTTGTGGTGAAATATTCGGTGCGGTATTATTAGCAAAGCCAGAGAATATCTGTAAACGAGATTCGAAATTTATGAATCGAAAAATAAGTCCCAAAATTGAAAGTGACCTTGGTATGCTCTGGGGATCATTACTAATGGGCATTGCTGATGATCCCCAGGCAGGTATACAGAGTAGATACACCGCTGGCATAACAACATTGAAGTATTTATGGCAAGGATAGTTCTTAACAGCTAATTACGTGGTCATTTCAATTTTCAGCCGTCTATAAAAAAAATGACTAGTAATAATCTCGTTTCATCCCGCCTCTTCCATGCACGTGTTCGCTTGGCTAACATCATCAGATCAACAAGCAGAAAGTCTCGAGGAAGAAAACATTTTTACACGCTTTTTTATATAAATTAATAAAGAACCAGTAAGTTTGGCCGAGGCCCATTGTTCCAAATTTTTTGACGATTTGAGCCTCGAGTTGTTCTTATTTCTATATAGGTGGTTAAAATGAATAAAAACTAACTCTAGGGTATTGCAATACATGTATTGGAAAACGAGTTGCTTGGCGGGTGTATTTTTCATCAATTTATCCTCGCGAATTTATCATGGATTTGCAGAGTTATTTTCCTGAGACGATTACCAGTGATTAATACTGTAAAATGATTTCAGGGCAAGTATACGTGTACAGCGTATAATTTTGGGCAATGACAATGATTAAAATCGTTCATTCATTCTGTGTTGTTAAGTTAAAGATCGAGCCTCAGTAAGGTTTTAAAAAGCTTGAGCTTAAGAATAAGCTCGGCTTGTTCTTAAATTGTTCTTAATATTTGGCCAATCTGAGCCTTGTTCTTATAAAGTTGTTCTTATAAAAAAGCGTGTTGTTCATCATTGGCCGTAACTTGCAGCATTAGGTTTTTGACGTTTAAGTTACGATAAAAGCAAGATTTCATGTCACTTCTGAAGCGGTTAGCCGAATTCTAGTTGTATACTTACTGACCTGCCAATTTATCTAATAGCTAAGATGAACAACACACAGTCGATAATTAGCAGGTTCTATTAGTTGTTGTTATGTGTTTTTTGTATTCGTAATTTTGCTTTTATATAAAAAAAAGTTATGCTTCTTGTATATACCTAGAATCTGTGGATAGATATGTTTATCATTTGTAGAAAGACATAAAGGAATATAGATTAAATTTTTTTTAACGTAACAAAGCGGACTTGTTAAAGGTTCATTTGCTGATTGGGCAACAAACAGTTTACATTGTTGACTTTCTCTGTTATGCCATTTCTAAAAACTTGACTTTACTAATGCCCGCTTGCTTTACGACGTGATATTTTTGCTCTGGACCACACGACAACTCGCCCTTGTTATTCGAGTGGTGGACAGCGCTGTCCGGGGAATGAACCCGTTCGATAAGGTTTTTTTTATTTAATACCAAACACTGGGTATGGAATTTCTGGTAATCTGATTGGCTCTGTACTCAAGGTCTAAATCCTAGGCCAGTCAGTTGGTTGAAGGGAATCGTTCTTCTCTTTATACGTTTGTTTTTAACATCTTGGATAACTCGAAGATAATGATCTATCTGCGCCATATTACAAGCAGTTTTTAGAGGCGCTTTTACGGACCAAATGTAGGCAGTCTGTCCATTCTTGACACTCCCACTTCTTTAACTCTTAAAGTTTTTATCTTGCGTTTCATAATATGGAAGTTTTATCTTCGGTTTCCAAATACTGAAGTCTTCCTTTTCCTAATTCGGAAGTTAACTACTTCTAAAGTTTGATCTTTCATTTCCTAGTACTTGTAGTTTTAACAAAACTATGAATGTGGCAGCTGAGTTAAATTGGTGAGTGCCCTTCCGCCTGTATGGCAACTCGAACGCAGACTGTTTGTCTACTTAAGGTAAATGTTTTTCCTCAAATCTTTGTAAGAGAAACCGCGAACTGCCAGATTCTCAATTTTCGTCTTTTAGCAATGTATTAAGGTATTGTATAGAATAAACTAATCTGATCAGAAAGACCTTAGTTACCCCTAATAGTATTACATTAAAGTTTGGCTAAATGCACGTTGAACGACTGCTGGAGCCGTGCAGTCTTTATCGGTTATGAATAAATGTATAGTACTCTATATTTCAGTTTTAATATTTCGATTTCAACTAATTTTACTTTTGCTATAATGCCAAATATAATTTTAAACCTGTTTTGTTGTGAATTTTGTTGCCAACAATATACTGCAAAACAAACAAAGAACGACAGCGCTTTATTAGCGTAAATCAAAACGAAAAACGGGGTTTAAGACCAAGTATGAGAAAACGTATGTTAGGGAGGTATCCT
>JAOBYE010723633.1:0-10377 GCA_025403585.1 Parazoanthus swiftii
ATCTCCCCCACCCCCCTGAGAAACGTCACATACAATTATCGATACTTTTATTGTCTGATTTTTAAAAACGCCCCTATCTAAGTAAAAGCCCTTTCATAGCTTCTAAAGGAAAAATCTATCATCAATATGGCTTTTTACATAAGATTCTTAAATCAAAATCTTTCAAATCAGGTCAACAAATATTCATATTTAGTACTTTATAATGGTGCCTGCCTCTGGATGTCTTTCGAAGAAAGCATAAAAGAGTAACAAGTTAAAAACCATAACAAAGTGTAACCACAGGAATACTGACTGCTCCATCACGGACATTTTAACTAAACCGAACTGCTTTCATTTGACATTTACGTCAGCAATAGCCATTTCCGAATTACGCTCCAATTAATGCTCACAAACAAAACCTTTAGGTCGAGGCTGGTGCTCACTTTTTATAGATTTGTTGTATTTTTGAGCACTTAGCCTCGATTCGATGCTTTTGTTTGCCGGCAGTGGAGCCTAATTCGGAAATGGGCTATTTGGTGATCGTCAATGAAGAAAGTCTGCAGTTTGTTGGCATTGAGGGTTTGAACGACAATTCCCTATCACAGTTGGTGGCTCCCATCCTCTGATCCCCAGTGCTCTCTTCTGTAGAATGCGAATTGCATTTGTGTCTTTAAATATAGTAATTGTATCAGAATTTTCTCACACCACGTGCTATCTACTGCATGGTACTGCAATACGAGCTTTTTAAAATATGTCAAGACGAGATGTATTGTCATGTCATTAGTTTCAAGTTTCTTTTGGACATTATAGTTTTACATATGTTGACAGTTTCCGCTTTGAAGACAATATTTATAGCTATAAAAACATTGCAATGTTTAAAATTTCAACTGTCATATTTATTGACATTACAGAAAGGTTTATGTTTATTCAAGCTTTTTTGCACTATGGAGTCTTTTATCTTACCTTTTTGATCAGATTGCTGAATTTTTAGAAGCTTCGACGCGTCAGTCGTGGTCGCGGTAGTAGTGTTAGTATGGCATTTTATCTATGGGAAGCTGCTGGTATGAGTTTTTTTACGCAATGTCTGCTTTTGTTTTTACAGATTTCACAAAATCGAAACTAATTATCGATATTTCCACGGAGTTGCTTACAGAAACGTCACAACCCCAAACCCCCCACCCCCAAACGTCGCCCTGACGTTTCTCGTGGAAAAATCGATATGTGACGCACGTAATTATCGTAGTGAGACAGAAATCGCGAATAGCAAAAAGCCAGAAACTGTTTATTACTCCACTTCTTTCTGGCGAGCGAGAAATCAACCGTCACAAAACCACATCAAATCATCAAAGACAACACAAAACTGACTATCGTGTTTAGAGCTCACGGGACGGAAACATAGTACTGGACTACTGGAGGAGGAGATTTCTTGACCACTCTGATCAAACTGAAATCACCCGTAACAAATTGGTTTGATTGGCCAAAATTTAAGAACAATTTTAGAACAAGCTCGGGCTCGATAGCTAGTTTTTTTAAATAAATTTTACTGAGCCTCGATTTTTAACTTAACAATACAGAATGAATGAAAATGATTCGCAGTTTTCTCTTTTAATAATTGTCATTGCCTCAGATTTTACGCTCTAAACGTACGTATTATATACTGCTATTGAAGTTAGTTTCAGTTACATGAATTACAATCGTTGTATACATGCGTGCAGCGTACTAGTACTGTGTTCCAATTAAAAGGGAACATAGGCAAGCTTTTGCAGTACAGAATGATCATTTTTTGCAATACCTTAGGCCTAATAAGAACAATTTAAAAACAATTTGAGGCTCGAGTCACCAAAAAATTAAGAATAATGAGCCTCGGCCAAATTTACTGGTTCTTATCAAAATAAAAAGCGTGTACTAAATCTAAGTCTAAACTTTATTTAATGTCGTTACGCTGGGAGTGGTTGCCCATTCTCCCAAGCCAGTGGCTTATGTTTAATCGCTCGATGGCACAGATCTTGGCGTGAGAGTCGAATTTGTGAAGGGAGGGAAACCGGAGAACCTAGAGAAAAACCCTGGGAGTCAGAAGGAGATCGACAAATCTCAGCCCACGTGTGAAGCCCGAGGTTCGATTCCAGGTCCACAGAGGTGGGAGGCACGAGCGCTAACCACTCGGCCATCTTGACTCCCCAATACAGCTCTCACATAGTTGATAAGCGAAACGCTCTACCAGTTTCGTATTCAGTTCGAGGAAATTTTGGGCGAGGAAACGCGGCTGCTTCCTTGTTCAGTTGACTTGAGAACTCAGTAAGCACTCTTGACATGTCTAACTTTATCAGTAGAACTTACAATGGTATCCCGCTCACTCTTGCAAAACCTGCATGCGCCGGGTCGCGACAAAATGCTTATTGATTCAATTGCTTTTAAAAAACTAATCTGTGAAATACGACACTCGCTTTTCAGTTTCCTTGTGCGCACCGAGGAAATATTTGATTGCTTGTTCTGGTGTACACGCTTTTTTTATAAGAACCAGTAAATTTTCCCGAGCCTCGTTGTTCTTAATTTTTTGGCGATTTGAGCCTCGATTTGTTCTCAATTTGGTCTTAATTTCTACATGCAATTAAATCGAAAAAAAATTAAGCCTAAGTTATTAGAATACATGTATTAGGCAACGAATTGCTTGGTGGGTTCACTTCAGTATACAGACTTTACAGTGTGAGACAATGACAATGATTAAAAGAGAAAAAATGCGATTTCATGTTTTCATTCTATATTGTTAACATAAAGATCGAAGCTTACAGTAGTTGTTAATATAAAGTTGTTCTTCTAAAAAAGAGCGTGTATAACAGACATATAATATAAGAAAACATTCGTGGCTATTTCTAAGTAAGCTGTCAAACAGTGAATAAAACGGCGGATATCATCAGCTCATACCAAGCGCGCATTGACATCAGTTTTTTAATTTTTTTTGTAAAAAATGAAGTCAATGTACGACTCACGAAGTCTCGAATAGTTTTTTCTGAAGAAAGAAACATTAAAAAACGAATTTGGTGATTTTTGATAACGGTTCTTGTTTTCTCCTTCACTTTCGGCACGCAACTGTCTACTGTATATGCTGATATAAAATATGTTACTGCTTCGAATTTGCCTCCTAACTTACTCCGGATCAAAGCATCAGATTTCAAATAGCAAAAAGAAAAAAAGCGCCCTCCCATCCCTTGTATGTTGGGCTATTCCGGAGTATGAATACAGATTTTGATCAACAAAGGCTGGTATGGTATGTTTATCGCCGTAAGGTATTGTGTAAGGCTGACGTTTTGAGCCGTTAGCCCTTTGTCAGAGCAAACTGAAAGTTCGAAACGTCAGCCTTACACCAAACCTTACGACTATATCAAAACCCATATATTCAGCTAACTCGCGCCAACGCAGAAAAAAACCCAGTTTTTTTCAAAACTAGTCTTCCAGTACTCCGCAGTATGGTTAATCGAACGGCATCCTAAGATTTTGCTATTGATACACAAGGGTAAGTTAAGCCGGAAACTCTGAAGGTCAGAAAAGTAGACTTTCACTGTAATCTTTTATCTTTTATATCGACTAGTTCGATTCCGTAAGTGCGTTGATTGGCTGAAACTGATTTGTAGCGTCCAGCCTGCAGAAACTTCTGAAATTTGTCGGCAGTTTGAAAAGCTGTTATTTATATTTGGAAACCACTTCTTGTACACGTTTTTTTTTTATAAGAGACAGTTAACTTTAGCTGAGGTTCAGTTGTTTAAATTTTAGTGATCTCATCCTCAAATTGTTCTTAAATTGTTCTTTGTTTGTGGACTGAAGTTATACTGAATCTTTAAACTTCGGCCTGCGCTTGTTTGAGCTTGTTCTTAAGTTTTGGCCAATTCTCTGCCTGGGTGTTCTTGTAAAAGTTGCCGAAACGTCGATTGCGCTGACGTATTAGGGCCGTTCACACGAGAGAAATAGGTCGCGGCTTACATAGGAAGATGGAAGATGGCTTTATTAAATATATACATAGACAGCCCTTAGGCTGAATTGCGTATAATTTACATTGCTAATATTAACACTATAAATTATAATATTTTATTCTACGAATTTGGACTTTTACGTAAAAATTTAACTTATTTCGTTGATCTGATACAGGAGAACATAATGAAAGAGTTTTTAAGCCAATCTGTTTTCCATTTTGGAACAGCAAAACGCCTAGTTTTTCTTAAAGAATAGTGAGTCTGATTGGTGGCTGGAAGCAAGCTTGTGGTCTTTATCATTGACTATTGACTTGAAAGTTTTGGCACATATAGAGTGATTGTATGATGAAGGAGTCGGAATTCGAGCTACTTCTAAAGCCTTACCGTAGGACAAACCAGGGAAAATAATTGACATTGCTCATAAGACGCAACCTGCTCGTATAAATGGCACGAAAAGCATGTTCGCGTGTAATATAAGCCGCTCGTCTTGTGTAAGCCGCGACTTATCCTAAACTATAGGGTTTCGAGTTGTCTTACTGATCTAAGTCGCGTCTTATCTTGGACGTGAAACTGCTCGTATCAATGGACTGAAAATACATAAGACGTGAACATCAAATGTGCATGCATGTGCAAGCTGTACTTTTGTTTTCCAGTCTCCTGAAGACAAGTAATTTGCTTTCCACTCGGACGGAATTCAAAATGGAAGCTGCAGAGAAAACCATTTTGTGACGAATAATGAGCCAAGAAGAAGCTGCTCTATGTCTGCTATATGTCATCCGTTGAGTAACAAAATGCCTGCCGCAAACACTTGTCTTCATTTTTTCAAGTAGGCATCATAAAGCAACATAAATTTAGGAACATTTTAAAACGTTTTGGGGCTCAAATCGCCAAAAGATAAGAACTTATAGCCCGTCGGTTTAAAATTAGACATTGTCACAAAACAAGAGTGTATGTTTAGACTCAGTATTAAGGATCTCTCTCTATAATTACTGGTTCTTTGCGCTGTTTTCTAGACTTTTATTGATATCCAACTATAATACAGAATATATAGAACAAGAATAGTATCTTAAGATGAGGCTGAGGCGTTATTTTGTGGCGATTTAAGCCTCGTAATGTTCTTAAGATATTCTTGAATGACCTGTTGCAAAATGACCTTAAAAAGTCAACGGTTAAGCTGATCTCGTACAAGGGAGTGACTGTAAGGAGAAAATGTTTTAGCGTTTCTTTTTCATCAGAACTGATTGTTAAGGAGATTTGATTCTCTTTCAAGTTTTGTTGTTACTTTATGGGAATTGAACACATTGCGACACTGACGTGAATGATAAAACATAATTATTGCATCACGCCGAAGTATAGAGATAGAATGTTTAGAAACAGGTGGAACAAAATGTTGTTAACTAAACTTCAGCCTAGCTGAGTTATGTTCTTAATATGTTTTTACGTTTTGCCCAATTTCAACGTCGCTGTTCCTATAAAAAAGATTCTTATAACAAAAAAACAGTGTATGCGATAAGATGTTCAGTCTAGATTACTCACCAGAGATCAATGTTTTGGGCTTGAAAGTAATGAACGTATCTTTTTACACTGAGGATCGAAACTACAGGAAATCGATGAAGCGAATTTGACTTTCTACGATACAACTGAAAGAGCAAATTTTACGTTAACCGTTTTAGAGCAAAATCTACAGAAACATAGACATTAATACTGAACGAAGCGAGATGTCGAACAATTAACTAGGACCTCTTTATCGGCCTCACTCAAGGACCTAGCACATACTCTTCCCTGAAACGGTTTTGCGTAGAAATTCATTTTGACTTACGTATCAAAGCGACAGTGTTTCTATACGCAGTTACAGTCATAAGTCAACTCTATAATCGTCTCTAATGACCTCACAATGCACAAAGAAGACACAAAAAAGCACCAACTCAGTAACAAAGCTTTTTTTTGTGTGTCATTTGTACCAAATATTAAAGATCCCAGGAAAACGTTATTTATTCCCCTACAAAGTCTTATAACATTAACTCATTCACCCATGTCGCTCTGTCTGGATACCTACTAACAGCACAAGTACTTTCGAAAGCCGCCCACACTAGTTTAATGATAATGCTTTCAGATATTGGTTATGGATTAAGCAAATAAAACTGCTTGGAGAAACGCTTCAAAACGAATCCATTAAACAAGCAGGAATCATAAAATGACATAAAAAGGTACACGCTTTTTTATAAGAACAACTTTATAAGAACAATGAGGCTCAGATATGGCCAAAATTGAAGAATAACGGATTTTAAGAACAATACAGAATAAATAAAAATGATTCGCAGTTTTTTCTTCTTTTAACTATTGTAATTGCCTCAAATTATACACTGTACATGAATACATCGTCTCAGGAAAATGACTCAGCGAATCCATGATAATCCGAGAAAATACACCCGCCAAGCAATTCGTTTTAAAAAAACAAGTATTCAACACCTTAGTTTTTTTTTCGATTTATAAACCACATATAGGAACAAGAGCAATTCAAGAACAATTTGACGCTCAAACCGCCAACGGACAATGTGACGAAAGAAAGCTGCCCAAAGTTCAGCCCTCGATCAGGCCGGGGATTGAACCCGGGATCTCCTGGTTGGCAGTCAGAGATCTTACCATCTGTGGCAACTTCGCCTATACAAGGGGAGAGGGAAAGGTTCTGTTGCTTTTTTCGGTTTTAGTGCTAATCACAAATACTTTCTTCTCTTCAGGATAACCAGTGATCATGGTACTCATATTATTTCTCTGTGGCACGAGGTGCTTTGGAGCTGCCGATTATTTTTCCATCGAAGATGAAATGTTCTTCGTGCACACGATGTTTTACCACTTCTGGTTTATTCCTCTGTGTCCCCTGGAAAGTTTTGTTTCCAAACTAAGTGATGATTGCGGATGCTTCACCACCTGCAACCGGGGCTATGTCGCCCGTCTGGAGGAAGTCGAGAACCGCACGGTCCTGTGGGCCTGGGTACGATGTTTGACTTTTCTCCTCTCTGTGGTTCCAATGGTTTTGGCGCTTGTTCTGTATTTCCCGCCACCCTGCGAGGCATGGAAAGGTGGTCCCTGCCCGCAGAATACACCAGTATTGTTCATCGTTCTTCTCACTGTCGGTGGCTGTTTGTTTTTCCTCTGGCCGCTCTCCTTGATCTATAAGCCCAAAGCTTCACTGGAGAGAAAAGAAAAGTACAAGCAGATCATCGCATCGGCTGTTGCTGCCGCCACGACCGCTCGACAGAACGTGCCACAGGAGTCCCAAACCGCTGGACCACGCAGCATGCCACAGGCCGCCAAAATACCTCAGCCCAACACACAACAGGCAGCTAGGATCGTCACACGCCAGAACAATTACCGCCCCCTGACGGATGACGCAGCGGTTGTTTAATTGTTTCACCCCTCTGAACGGCGTTAACCGTATTTTTGCGAATGAGCGCCAGGGTGCGGTTTGTTTTTATTTTAAGGATTTGACAGGGGGAATCTGTTTGAGAGAGGTGTTTATTTGATGGGGCGTTTATTAAATTGATTTTAAACAACTGAGGTCGTGCATGCGTTATGTAAATTTTTCCATAAATTCCGATGTTTCTATTTGTCTGCTCGGGACTGACCAGAAACAGTTTCAGACAATTCCAACAGTGGTTGAAGATTTAATTCAATTTTTCAAAAGTCGTTTCTGTTAATTCCTCTCTTAAAAGTGTTAGCTATTCCAACCGTTGCTTAACACTTCTTCTTTAACTTAACCTAAAGTGTAGGACAGCCGGAGAATTTGTTGGAAATATTCTTTTTTCATGATGATCAAAGGATCACCTCTCCATGGCCAAAAATAGCTAGAGTCCTTATTTATCAAAACCACCTTATTCAAAATCGACGTTTATCTTTGACCAAAGTGGAGCTTGCTTACGAAACTTGTAACTTAACGAGAATTCCGTTTTTCGTTCTGTCACCCCCACCCATAAAATTCATTGAGCTTGTAAGGATATAAGTTCGTCAGATTTTGTTGCTTAGTTTTCATTAGCGTAAATTATTCTAAGTAACGTGGTCGAGATCCAGTATTCAGAAAAGAAAAATGACAAATAAGAATCCAGCATTCTTATTTATATTGGTTATTGCAACTATGACTTAAGCTTGATTATAGAGTAGGTTGACATGTCGGAATAACGACTGCACATGCGTGGTAGCAAGAGAAAAACTCTGATCAAGTTTTCAGGATGGCGTCTCGAAATGCCATTTTTGCTTGAAAAGCATGAAGGCTAACTTTTTTGGACCAAAAATTACACGACTGACCTTTTATAATAGTCATAATGGACGAAGAAAAGCAAGATAAGCAAGCTTGGTATGTTGAAACTGTTAACTTTTGTATACTTTTCTTACTTTTTGCAAGCTTGTGAGATAGTCGGTGTTTTTCCAACATGTCGGGTAGGTTAGGCTCGGTAGAACGCGGGCTCATTCCCGATCAGCGGATGGATACCGAGCCTGCCTTGAAGGTACACGGGTGACATGTCGGAGTAACGACAGCGCATGCGCGCGTGGTAGTAAGACAAATTTTTAAGATTGCGTCTTGAAATCCAATTTTTAGAGAAAAAGTATG
The DNA here is from genome assembly GCA_025403585.1 of Parazoanthus swiftii. NCBI lineage: Eukaryota > Metazoa > Cnidaria > Anthozoa > Zoantharia > Parazoanthidae > Parazoanthus > Parazoanthus swiftii. Next base: position 8,551 of record JAOBYE010723633.1, read on the forward strand.
AAGTGTGTAACTTTTTTCAACGAGAAAATTTATGCGACTGACCTTTGAGAGTGGACGAAGAAAAAGCAAGACCAGCAAACCCCTTAACTTTTGTATGTTTTTTCTGTTTTTTTTTTTTGCAAATTTGTAAGTTTGGTTGGCGTTTTCCCGACATGTAGTGCATGGTAGGTCTGTTCCCTTGAGGCTTTCAATTTCAAGTGTACAGTTTGCAGTTTTACTCTTAAAGCGTATTTTAATTTCGATTAATAATGGTCTGTTATAAACTCATCAGCAATAAACATGCAGGTTTACAAGTATAGCAGTTAATTTTATTAAAGATACAATGAAAGTCTTCTACAAATGGAATTAGTTACAAACGTTAAGAACAACTTTATAAGAACAACGTGCCTCAGATTGGCCAAAATTTAAGAACAATTCAAGAATAAGCTGAGGCTCGGGCTCGATAGCCAAATTTTTCTTTACTGTACTGAGCCAAGGTAAGAATTTGACTGATCTGGAACTAGTCCTTGGATACTCGCTTTAAATCGTCTCGGGAAAATGACACAGCGAATCCCATTTACTGGTTCTTATAAAAGAAAATAAGCGAGTAAAGAGTTGGAAAGATATCTCTCTCTCTATTATGCAATATACGTGTAGGTTTGGTTTTTAACCGGCTTCTTTTCGCTTTTTTTGGCCTGATTTTTGGTAAGTTCCTTATCCTCGATTTTAACCAGTCTCAGTTATTTTCTCCGGGAAGACTTCCGATTCAGTTGGCCTTTCATTCCCTGCAGCTTCGAGCATTACAAATCCGAAAGTAAAATTGTGGTGTGAATAGATTTTCTGGCAGCTCAGAGGTAAACCATAGATTTGAGAGGGCTCAATTGTTCGAAATATACAGATAATTATGTTAGAAAGTATCGACAAATACTTACCTTTCAGTAAAACAGCTGGCGAGTCAGCGAGCTGTGGGAGTCTTTTGTTTGATCGCCTACAGCCTCGCCGCTCTTTTAGAAAGGACACCGAAAACTGAAACCTTTTAGTAGTATTTTTAGATAAACTGCTTCGAATCTCGAACGGCATAAACCTTCCAAGCCCTATCGCGGTTTTCTTGTGAGTATTAGTTTTTATAAGTGAAAACTTCCTTAATTTGCTCCTGTGTCATACATTACATGCATATAATGGACCTAGCAGTTTTTTCATATGCATCCCCGACATCTCCATAGGCTCAAATCGATATATAAATCCCATTTTCAACTAGAAAAAATATTTTATGTAGAAACTAAAGGCAATTTGTGGCTCAGACTAAAGGGAAGCTAAGAACGCTCGGTCACTGTCAATGTCTAACTGAGCTTTAACACATGATTTTGATTTTAGATAGCATTTTATTGTATAAAATACTATACATGAATAGTTTTCGTAGGTTGTCAAGTCTTAATTATACGTCCGCGAGTGTTTATTTCAGGTTTGAAACTGACAGAAACAAAACACATAAATAAATTCAGCGGAAGTTTCCAACATGTGGTCTTTTGTTTGCAAATGATAAAGAAGGTAGCAAGTGACCGCTCGCTCTCTTTTATCTTTACTCGTTGTGAGAAAAGGAGTGCTATAGTGCCAGTTGGACGTTTGGCCTCTACTGACCAACAGAAACTACAGCCAAAACTAAAGCGGGACCATGTACATTAGCTAAGCCCCCCTTGGAAATAGGAGCCCCTCGTTACACTAGTTTCTTTCGTTTCTGGAAGATGACCTTCCTTTTAATTGTAGACTTTTAAAAAAACTCTAAAAATATCCTTGATTGTCCTTACATCTCCTGCTGCTTCATACTCAGTTCTTTCAAGGAAGATAAAT
>JAOBYE010723644.1:0-10376 GCA_025403585.1 Parazoanthus swiftii
TGGCGTTGAGCACGATTGATGTAATCGTATACGATTTGTATTTGAAAGTAAAGTTGCCCAGAAACCGGGAGAGATCCGACTTCGTTTTGGCCCAGTGCTTGACGGTGAAAACAATGTCGGAAATCAACATTTCCGGGAAAAACCCCAACGCCGACTATTGAAAAATTTCCGGGAAAACATCCTTTCAAGCACGTTTTACACATTTTATGAGTCATGTATATTAGCATTGCAAGCCTGCATACGTTGTTTTGAAATAGCTAAACTCCTCTACAAGACTCTGAAAGCTGAAACAATTTACAGCGTTTGACTTAACAAGAATTCTCGACAGTTCCGGACTGCAACCAATAAAATTTATGTTAATACTGTGAATATGTAACTTATCAACCAAAACTAAAATCAGTCACTCTATCATGTCTGATTTGACAGCGGTTCGACGCTCAAGCTGGTTTTCAAAATGATATAGTTACAGACTACTTTTCAAAGTCTTTGCAGTCGAAATTTCACAACGATTATAAGTACAAGTCAGTAGTTACCCCTGCTTTTAAAATGGATTTGAATAAGCTGGAATACATTAAATAAACATAAATACTCGGGCACTTTTTTGTAAATATTATTTACGTTTTTACATTCTGGGAACCCCCGTTTCTAATTCTGAGAATTTACTTATCGAGGTTATTAAATAATAATAAACTTATACAATATGTTGGTTTCATTTATCCGATCAAGTCTATTTTTTAAGACTTTTACCGCAGAAATTGTCGGTCTCGTGAGAGTTTAAAGTGCCTAGCCTGCGAAGCTGCCGGTTTTTTAAGGGGGCAAAATGTCAGAAACAAGCGACTCAATCGTCCCGCCGCCATCTTGGATGCGAAAGCAAATTAAGACGAAACTGGGGCGAGGAAATAAGAAGTTGCTTTCGCGTCCAAGATGGCGGCGGGACGATTGAGTCGCTTGTTTCTGACATTTTGCCCCCTTTAAAAACCGCCAGCTACGCAGGCTAAAAGTACCAATTAACTGAGTAATCGAGCTCTTCTTCAGGTAAGCTTGCCAACAAATGAAGTGTGTATTTGGCTTAAGCCCACTTGAAGATTTTCTTTCTTTGAAGGCAGAAATTCCTTTTTCACTCTTGTCTACTTGATATGTAACGCTAAATACGTTGAACGTATAGAGTCGAAATGCGTGTCAATACCTGTTGATATACAAACCTGAAACTTATGTTTTATAACTGCATATCATACGTCATAACACTTTATTTTGGTTGTTCGTCGCTTATTTGATCCACTCAGTTAATGGACTCGGAAGATAGTAGATAATGTTGAAGCCAAATACAAGTCACAAACAGGCCCTCAGCTCCCTTCTCTCGGCGAAATTTGAATCCTTTTATATGCGTGTTTGTGTATGTATGTGCATATTGGTATGTGTCTGTGTGTAGCGACGTCTGTGGCTGTGTTTATGTTGTTCAGCTCAGAACAACATGGCCGCCTAACCCATGTGCACATGCAGACACACTTGGGCAAGTTACAGTACATGTATACTTCATCTTCTTTTCCAAATCAAAACAGTTTTTAAGTTATGGCTACAGCTATTTCAAAAAAGGCTGTCATAGTCAATAGTTCATACAGGAACGGAAAGGAGCTTTGGGTATATTGATATTTAGTGGTAAATTATAATGATAATAGTGACAGTGCAAAATAATTGTATTATGATTAACCTACACTCCACATTATGCAAAGTCAATGCTAATAGCAAAAAATTGTGTGCATTCCTAGAACCCCCATAGCTCCTTTCGGTTTCAGTATTGACTATTGATTATGACAAACTTTTTTGAAACAGCTTTGTATAATCTGCAAAGGTTGCCCATATATACATGTAGTTGGAGATAGGCAGCCAGGGCTGTTTTTAACATTGTGACAATTTTCTGTTCAATTAACTCTGTGGGCAGTGAATTCCATTATTTGACAGTTCCGTTGAAGGTTCAACTATATTTATAAGAAATCAATTAATTACTTACAAGTACTACCTAAACCTTATAAAGTGCTTGGGGTGAAATGTAAGCATGTGACAATGGTTCTGTTGAACCTAATCTTGGATTGGAACTGGGCTTTGACAAATGTGAAGGAAAGTATTACACAATGTCTGGAGCGCCAAGGCCTGCAATGTTTACAAGTTCTTTCTGAAATGTTATTAACTCAACAAAGTCCTTATATTCAAGATGGCATCCTTGTGTACTCTTAGCTTTCTCTACATACATTAACATAATTATAAACCATGTCCACAGTGTTGCAGACACATGATTTAAGAAATGGTCCATGCTTAGCATGCATCTATCAAGCTGTGGGTGCACACTGGAAGTTGGGAGAACACAAGAGAAGTGCTTGAGTGTCACAAGGCGAAGCCAAGTGCTTTTCTAGGTTTTCATGTGCTCTCCCAACTTCCCAAGTTGATAGATGCACAGCTGGGCCCAGTTGTACAAAAAGTGGATAACTTTATCCAGCGGTAAAACCATATTCAGTGGATAAAATTTGCTCGTTATCCAATCAAAATCAAGAACTGTACCAGTTTTATCCGCTGGATAGGGATTTATCCACTGGATATAGTTATCCACTCTTCGTACAATCGGACCCAGATGTATGGACAATTTCTTTCAGAACAGTACAACTTTCTTGACTCATCACCTTCAATAATTTGTTTTTCCATTTAGAAAACTTTTTGAACCCATATTTTTGGTTCCCCCTATCTTCCCAGATTTACTTGTTCAGTCAGTTTATGATAGATGCACAGGCGTACGTCTGTCAAGACATGGACACACACTCACGCCATACAAACAGTGTGCAAAAAATTCTAAATTATGACATCCTCCTCTTAATGTTCTATTTTAGTTACTGGTAGTGTCCAATGCTCGAGCATATTTTTGTTATCCAGTTCATGTAATGTCAACTGTTACAAGCAATGCTCAAATTCTAGCATGTTACACATAACCCTGTACTTCCTGCAGTATCAGAGAACTGTATCGACATATCAAAAAGTGTAATGTTATTTATCAATAATAGTTGCAAATAATAACAGGGCCATACCGAGCTGGGGGGTTGGGGGCAACTTCCCCTGCAAAGCTATTAGACTACGGATACAGTGGAGTAACTGTCACATGTTCTATGCTGTATGAATCAACAAACTCCTGGAAATATTCTCTGGAGCTGTACTGCTGCTCATTGGCTGGAACTTTACCTTGGAAGTACTAGTGTTAAAAGGGTGTACCACTACAAATACCTGGGAATCTTCATAGACTCAAATCTTAGTTTAAGCGAACACGTAGACAGACTCTACTGAAAATTATCGTCGAGCTTAGGCGCTTTACGTCGAATGAGAAAGCATTTGACAGTTGATGCTGCAAACAAGGTTTACATAGTAACCATCTTGCCCGTACCAGACTACTGCGATGTTGCTTGGAATTCAATTGGAAAAACAGCAAAAGCAAAACTTGCGCAACTGCAAGGAAGGGCCTTTTCACTTTTTGATTTGTATCGATCAAGGCATTGTTTGTTGTTTTACTGAAAGAATTATAATTAGAAAAGCTATGACGTTATCAGCGTCTCATGAAACTTTCTCAAAAATAGTACTTCCACAGGCAACCAAGCCCATTAGCAACCTCAAATGGATACCACTGAAGAGCAGGCGAGACATGCATACTACCCTGATGACATTCAAGTGCTTGTCAGGAAAAGCGCCTATACTGGACTAAAACATTGCTTTGAGCGTAGCAGTTGTGTATACCAATTATGAAACAATTTTAGTAACATACAATTACACTGAAGCGAAGCTGTTTAATAATTTGCCAAGTCAAATTAAAGCTCATAAGACATTTGTCTCTTTTAAATCCGCAATTAAAAAACTCTATTCTAGTTATTCATAGTGCATTTTATTCATACATACATACATACATACATACATACATACATACATACATAACTACATACATACATACATACAGACATATTATTTTCTCATAGCTGTTTTTATCAGATTTGTAAATAAGTTTTCAGTGTTTTTTAGACACTAAATTGTGAATAGGCTTTTAATATATATTGTATTAACGCCTTGATGTGGCCTAGGGCTCCTATTGATACCAGTGTTATTATATTGAAGGGACTACCCTAGTTAAATAAAGATTACCTACCTACCTACCTCCAGTACCTTTGTCTTGCCACTGCTGATACTCTCTTGCCATCAGGTATAACACTCTGGGGGCTCCAGATGTGCCCAAAGTAACTAACTTCTTGGCATTTGAACTGTAGTTTATCGTTGTTGAATACAATGTCCTTCTCGTGTGCTCTGTTCATGAGGATGGCTATATTCTTGTCATGAACCTGTTCTTTTCCTGTTTTCTGTAGAACCATATCAAAGATGCCATCTGCTATTCCTGTAACTCCGTTAAGACGTTGTACATGCAGGGTCGAGTTGTTTTTGGAATACATCCAGTGAAACAATGAGGCTGAAAAGTAGTTGGGTAAACCAAAATCGGCCAAATGGGGTGCTAATTATGGTTATGCTAATTACGATATCTGATAATTTGATCTAACATCACGTGACAATGAGTCTCCCCGTGATCAGAGTGAGGAGTTTGAGCAAGTAAACAACAGAGTATCACATGAGATCTGAGTGTGTTTGCTTACGATTGATTCACAACCAAGTAGAGAACTTTACATTAAGTATGAGCTAGGTTTATCTAACGGAACATGCCAATAGCCATTCTTGGCGTCTACCAGGGTGAGGAATGCGGCGTTATTCAGCTGAGTCACAAATTTATCAACTATCCTGCTGTACAGTGGTGCCCTCTATTGATGCACTTATCTGGATCACTTGGGTGACTAAACGTACTCTTAACTTAGTAATATCTCCCCTATCTTTCGTTGTCTCTGTCAAAACATTGCTGTTTATCCAGTCTGTGAGCAAACAAAACCAAGTTCTGGTATACAGTCAAGTTCTTGTCTGTATCGCTTGCGTAGGTGGACTTTTACTGAGCATGATGAATGATCATGAGTGACAGGCTCTGCTCCAGGCTTTGGAGGTATATGTTAGGGTTTCATATCAAACACTCCCAGTCTTTCAAATTGGTCTCGTCCTTTAGAGGTATCGCGTTTGTCAGTTAGGTAGTTGTGGATCTGGCCCTATGTAATTGCCCGGAAATTATCAAGAATGTATCAACCTCTTCTCTCGATCACTCTACTTTTCCTACAGATCACTATATCATAGACCTTGAAATACAGCGGAAATTTCCCCGAGCTAAATCTGTACGTCGAAAAGCATACGAATTCCAAGCGAGCAAATTTCGAAGAACTCCACGATTTATTTTCGTATGTACCATTTGACGTCACCCTTTCGGCTGATATTGACCAGAGTCTGTCTCTGTGGAAGGATCTGTTCTTGAGTGCTGTAAGTAAATTCGTTTGTACTAAAGTTATCAGGGACACCAACTGGATAGACGCAGAAGTTGGGCACCTTTTGCGAAAGAAGTACGCTGCGCTCAAAAAATTTCGAGCCAATAAATCTGAGAACTGCAAGCGAAAACTACGAACACTCAGTCAAACCGAACTCCCACATAAACTCGATTACCGCCAAAGCAAACAAACTGCTTGGCCTACTTAAGAGAACGTGCCCTATGCTAACGGATACCAAAGTGAGGAGGACACTTTATTTAACATTGGTTAAATCACAGGCAGCCCAAGCTTAGAGTTAGTATTTAGTCGGTATGATTTGAGTCGATTTTATAAGACTTTGTATGGCAATAAATATCTCTTTCCTGAAATTGTTAATAATAGGTGCAAATGGCACCTATTATTAACAATTTCTTCTTCTTGGACGTTTTATTACTTAATGTGTATTATTTTGTGTATTTCATACATTCCTGTAACTGTATTTTGTAAGATTTCTCCAATATAGCAGATAAAGTGTAAAAGTGTAAAGATTCTTCTTGTTCAGATTCTGGTTCAACGTGGAGGTTTTAGTTTGTTCTTGTTTATGTGATCTGTATTCTAATCTGAAGTTGTTCACATGTTCAACATCCAAGCATGGCAAGACCCTGGCTACAAGTCACATTAAGGTTGCTGCTCTGACATCCCCCTTATGGTCATTAGTGTATTATAACTGACAGGTGTCTAGGTTGTTTTTGTCATGGCCTCCATAATCGTGATTTTGCATCTTAGGCCAAGTAACCTTTGCTTTGTCAGTTGGTCAAAACTTTGTTATAAACTTGCTTGGAGATTACATTCAACTCTTCACCGTTGTCAATTTTGCATACTATTTATGTGCTGTGCTTGTAGTAGGGCTTAGCTGTAAACTACTTTTCAGCCATAACTTTGGTGCGATTTTGTTTGAGCTGAGAATTATCAGCATGAACAGACTGAAACTGCTCTCTGATGAGTGTTCCCAGGAAAAGTCTTTCATTTTGCTCGGAAGGGACGCTAACTTCCACTTCTCGTGTGTATCACAAAACTCTTCAGTGTTTTGAAACACGTGTGTCTGCAAAACCCTATACAATTGTTTCCGTAACACTCTCAGTAAGTTGCGGGACACTTCTGCCCTTTTGCATGGGGCCTGTGTACTAACCACATAGAGTTGTTAGATAAATGTTTTACCTAGGGTTGTCAGTCCCCTCACTCTCCATACTTCGAGCTCGCTGACCCTATGTAACTTAGGTTTAAAATTAGGTTTGCCTTTACCTTGGGTGGGCTTTCTGTAAAGGCCTGGCCTGAGCAGCTTGTCGACTGGATTGGCGGTTTCATCCTCCAAATCTGCATCAGAGATTTCTTGGACAGGATGTGCTTACTCATGTCTTCAGCAGCTGTCCGCGGTTCCGCCTATATTCCCCATTCTCTAGATTGATCTTGTATGTACGGGGATTGGATAGAACTGATCAAGACAAGAGCTTTGATTTCAAGAACAACTTCTTTTGCTAGATATATCATGGGTTGCTTTTAGAGTTTTTAAATATTTTTGGTAATTTAGAGTGTCAGTTTGTATTCATCATATCAGACCGTTGCATTTTTTAGACACTTCTCAGTTGAAGAATAATCATACTGATTTTGCCAAAATTCCACAGGTCTTGGTATGTCAAATCTTGTTTGAGTGTACAAATTTCCAATATCGGTGCCACTAGTTTATTCTTTGTGTTTTATGACTACGCCAGTAATAAAGTGTCTTTTAAATATTTAGAACAACAGTTTCAGTTTATCATATATATAGGGGTATATACAGCTTTAAAGCAACATTAATAATACATGTTTCACATATACACGATGTTAAGAAGCTCTGATTTGTTTGGATTTTTAATAACATGGTTTAACTCATTGTGCTGCATAAAAATCAGTCCACAGTAAATACCTTATTACAGTTTTGCAAAAATCTGACGAGAAAGAATAATTTCGTTACGATACTTGTATGAACTGGTCTATTGGGTTGGGGTATTTAATGGAAATTGACCATATTTTCCCATTGTTCAGAGAACTTTTACTATAACTTGAGAGTGACATAAATTTAAACTTTCAAAAACTACTATCTACAGTAACAACAAATTTTGCCTCAACCCCATTGATTGCCCTTAAGTCTTGCAGTTGATTATAATCCTGAAATTGTTTTTCTGACGGGCTATCTTCATGATTCTTTTTCCGACAATCTTGCAGGAGCGGGCTGAATATCATTATGATAAAGGACAAGGCTAAAAAGAGATTCATTACTAATTAAACATATACTCTTTGTTTTGTTGTAGGAATTATCATCATGGAAAGAATGGAAAAAATATCATTTATACCGAAAGATTGCATAGGACTAGTTATAGGAAGGAGAGAAAGAACGCTGCAGAGAATCTCTAGTGAAACGGGTGCTCACCTCGAGGTAAAAGACAGAGAAATTTACATCGCTGGTAAATCTGAAGAACAAGCCAAAGCTTTAGCCCAAATAAGGCAAATTATAGTAAGTATAAACTTATCTTATTAAATTTGTTTTTAAAAACCATATTAGGAAGGCTCTTTCTTAACATTTAGTTGCTTTCCAGGCCTGTACTATTGATTGCCGTCGAATAAGAAGGAGACCACATAAATTCTAAATTACAATGTGAGTTTATATATAGATAATGCTGTCTCATGACGTTTAAAAAAATCAGGAATCTCGGAACCAAAGTCCATCCAAAGAAGGAAAGGAAAAACTAACATTCATACCTGAAGATCTTATGGGGCTTGTCATTGGTACAGGGGGATCGACTCTGAGGAAAACAGGCTCGGATACTGGTGCCACGCTGAATCGTTTCGATGGCGAAATATACCTCAGCGGATCAGCAGAGAGTCGAGAGAAAGCCCGTCTTAAGATCAAACAGATAATCATGGAAAGTTGTTGCATGGAAAACTTTCGAACTCCCAACGTCAGGCAATTATCAAATTGATCGAGAAGCGAGAAAAAGATAGAAGATATATACCAAACTGGAGACCAATATCTCTTATAAATGTTGATGCTAAAATAGGGTCTAGAGCATTAGCAAACCGTACTCAAAAAGTGCTGCACTATATAATTCATTTTAATCAATGCGCTTATGTAAAAGACAGATCAACATTTGACACTCTGAGGACGATTGAAGACATAATGCATTTCACCAAAGTTAGAAATATGCTAGGTCTAATGGTGGCAATCAACTTCGAAAAAGCATTTGATTCCGTTAGTCGGAATTTTTTGTACAAGACTCTTCAAGCTTTTGGTTTCGGACCGTCTTTCGTTGAATGGATAAAAACATTTTACTGCGACATCACCAGTTGTGTAATGAACAATGGTTAATCTAATGGAGTAAGACAAGGAGATCCACTCTCCGCATACTTATTTATTTTGGTTATTGAGGTTTTGGCTATTCAGGTACGCAGTAAACAAAGCATAAAAGGAGTTTGTATAGACGGCGAAGAAAAAAAAATGAGTTTACTGTATTTGCAGACGATTTAACAGCATTTATAGCAAACAAGACATCATTTGACTATTTGATGAAAATCAGTCTTGAAGAATACAGGTTTTGCTCTGGGTTAAAAGTCAACAAAGAAAAAACCGAAGCGTATTGGTTAGGTAAAAATCATAGAACCTGCCAGCTACTCTTCCTGATGTCAAGAAAGTTAACAAACCTATGAAAATCTGACTGGGAATAATTTTCACTTATGATGACAATGCAAAAACAAAGTTAAACTTTGATTGTGTTATAGAGTCAATAGAAAAAAATTTTAATCGTTGGAAACGGATGGATCTTACAGTAATCGGCAGAGCGCAAATTATTAAAACTTTTATTATCCCAAAAATAAGCTATCGAACAAACATAATGCTATTGGACGCAAGAAAAGACAAAGAAATAAATTTCCTTTTGTATAACTTTCTTTGGAAAGGCAAAGACAAAGTCAAAAGGTTGGTAGTAATCAACGGCTATGACAGTGGAGGACTGAAAATGACTCACATTGAATCCTACCTCAAAGCACAACAAGTAATTTGTCTCAAAAAATATGCTCAAGACTATCCTGCAACATGGAAAAAGAGTGCTCGATTTCTTCTTAAAACAAAATGGGGGCAAATTTTTGCTACAATGCAGGTTCGAAACAAGCAGTCTTAAAATCGAAATACCACCGTTCTATGTGAAACGCCTACAAACGTGGAGTTCGTCACTACCTACAAAACTAGGGGATGAAAATATTGCAGAAGAATATATTTGGAACAATAAGCATTTTATAATCGAAGATAAATCAGTCTATAATAACGCCTTAAAGAACAAAGGAATACTAAGACTCAATGATTTACTGGGTTCAAACGGAGGGTTTGTTAAAGCTGAAAAACTCATAAATTGTGGATTTACTTATGCTGAAGTCTTCTTTATAATGAGTTATATTGACGCCGTCCCTGCAGAATGGCGCAAACACTTAAAACATGCAAAAAAGACCGACTTGCAAGGCACCAGGCCAGAAGAATCACAACTATGGGTCAATGGAAAATTGACAAGTGCAACAAAATTAAAGCAAAAAAACGTATACCTTGAGCTAATTTCTAAAATTGCAACCACACCTACAGCACAAAAACGAATCGCTGAAACCTACCCAAATGTTGAATTTCAATGGAAAACCTTATATATATAAGCTGCCTTTTAAAATAGCTTTAGATACAAAATCAAGACAATTCCAATATAAAATACTAAATAGAATACCCTACACAAACAACATGCTTTTTAAGATGAGTATTACCTACAAATGCACATTTTGTTAACTATTTAATGAATCTGTAGAGCATTTGATGTGTAAATGCGCATACTCATATATCTTTTGGAAAGAAATGAAAAGATGGCTGGAAAAATTTGCAATAACGTTGGAACCCCT
>JAOBYE010723655.1:0-10376 GCA_025403585.1 Parazoanthus swiftii
CCCCCCCCCCCCCCCCCCGCCGCGGCCTGGCCGCTTTGGCCCATCGCCGCATAATTTTGAAGCAAAAGCGTAGCTACTTTGCGGGCATTTTCTGCATGCAATAAAAAAATAATGAAGTTAATTTCAATGGAGCTACTGAGAAGCATATTTTGACCTGTCTGTTTAGATACATTCCGTTTGCGATTTGCTTAATTCACGGGCTTCAGAAACAAGATGGCGCACAGCAAATTATTCCAGTCTCATGGTCTCCAGTGTCGAATGTTCTCCCACCCCTGGAGTTTGGAGACTTTAAAAAATCTTCGCTTTGACCTTCTACTTTATTGAGTTAACGATACATTCGATTGGTAAAACTATTCTAGGGAACTTGTGTTTTGCGAATGCACAGACCTCTGACTGACCCCGATCTCGACCGGCGGGTCAGACCCGCATTTGAACACGCCGCGACTGCTCAGTAAAACCCCGCATTTGTAATTAGAATGAACATTGCATAAATTATTTATTATTTGGTGTATAAATCCCGCAAGACTAGGCAGGAGAATGGCTATTTAGTGTTATATTTTCAATCAATTGGTCGCTCGGTGCTCAAAGAAACAAATTTAACCACGCCTTTCGGTCGAACCGCGAGCTGACTGGGGACGAGTCTCTTGAAAATGTTATTTGGTTACCATCGTTGTTGTCGGTAGGCGTGTTTGCAAAGGTGAGGTAACGGTATAGTGGGAGCTGTGCGGTGTTCGGTGAAAGGGCGTAGTGTGCGCTTTGTTAGCATGTGTCACACAGTTCCCCCTCTTTCGAACAGTCTCCTTTGAGGAATTCCATATAAAGCTCTCCCTTTTTATAATGTGACTCGAAAAAGTTTTCGACTTTGTTAATATATGCATGACCAGGCTCTTCAGGTCGTTTTGATTTAAAAGTGCCATTATACTTTGACAGATATTCTTTGTTATAAAATAATTCCCCACCAGGCTTCTCAGTTACAATGGCAGCCGCCAATGCTTTTCTCATCATTCTATCATCTTCTGACTCCTGCATCTCCTTTGCTGTTATACTTTTCATGTCTTCATCCCTGATTCCTTGGTACTGCTTGTAGTATTTCCGCCCAACAAAAGCTTCTCCCATCCACCATTGCCTCACCTATATTTACAGGCATTGCTACATCCAGCCTCACTCTGGCTAGAATTATTTGTACCACGATAGACTCCAGCACTTCGATCGGAGTTTTGAAGAAAGACAATCTCGACATCTCTAAACTTTACTTCAAAGTTGCTCACCCTTAAACTTGGCCCTACATCTGTGAGCTCCAAAATGTAGAGTTTGACTGATTAATGGTTAAATCAAGATAACTTCTTCAATACAGTATATTGCCATCATTTAGCTGCAGTTCATCGAAGATCTCCCATAGTCTTTTCCGAACTTTGTTTCCAGATGAACATACAATAAAATTTTTGATAGACTCAGTCCTCGATCAAAATCGGCTTTTCGATATGAATGGTAGACGACATTTTCTTGGAACTTCAATGCTGCTATCATAAAGAAGCCTAATAAAACAGATCAATAAATTCAACATTAATGGCTCGAGTTGATGAAAAGGTAATTGAGCAAAGAAGCACATTCAAAAGCTTGGGGAGAAAGCCAACAACATCAAAGTCTCGAAAGAAAAAGCAAAATAAAAGGAAAGCCAGTCAACAGAAAAAAAGGAAGTTCAGAAAATGCAAAGACAAGAGACAAGAGTGCTCCAAAAAGTTGCACCAAGGTTCTACAAAGAAGAAAAGGAAACCTTCGCTAAGGATATGCGTGTAGAGACAAAAGACATTGTCACAGAAGCAGTGATTACTTTGTCAGAAGAGATGAAACCAAGATATTGCGAGAAACTCATAAATCAGATACCGGTAAATAATGCACTGAGAATGCAACAGTTCATATTTGTGAAGGCATAATGTCATCTGATGACAGTGACACTGCAATAATTTGATTTCTTACAATGGCTTATTTTAGTTTTTTTTTATGCTGGTTACAAATTTTGCTATTTTGAATGCCAAGTACAATTTGTCAAACCCTCTTCATAGGTAGTTTATGGAAAATTTAGTACAGACATTTTAAAATGGTGATTTTATATTGTTTACTTCGGACAAATATTTTGTGATTTGCATTCTGAACAAATTAAAGCAAATAATGTATTGTGTAGGAAAAGTAGTTGGGAGTTTTTTTAATGAGCATTTGTACAACAGAAACAGCCATGGAGCTAACAGCCGCTGGGGCTATAGTACTTTGATTATCAAATAATCTTGCATTTAAAGCCCTTTGGATATAAAGTTATGATGGCAGACATGTCTGTTTACAGGAGTTGCTAGTAACCAGTTATAACTTTAAAACTTTTTTGTCAGCTTGATACTGGTAAAACAACAAGCTAGTACATATTTCGTGACACTTTCTTTGTAATGTGAAAATGGGATGACCTCCCCCTCCCTTTGACCAAGTAAAAATTAAATGACTCTTCTCTGGGTTCCTCCGGCTCCGGCCCTTACCCCTTCCCCTTCCTTCTTCCAACCCCCTATCCCCCCCCCACCTCAACCGCCAACGGAAAATAATACTTGCTGTGGGTGTGTGGACACAGGGTAAATAAATTGACCGAATGGCATTCTTGTTTAAATGCAAAAACGACATAAGGTGAAAATCCGAAGTGGGAGAGTTCCAACTAGGCCTTCGCGGATTGTGCTGGCATAATTTTTGGCATAATTGGAGCAAAAAAGCATAATTTTTTAAACGAGCACTGCCACGGCATAATTAGCAAATTTTAGCAATATTTGGAGCTTAAATTCATAAAATTCAAGACAAGTTAATTTACTTCGTGGATTGATGCTTTCAATGTTGTAGTTCTTTATAGTTTGAGTTAGTTTAGATCAAGAGAGTACTATATTCTTTTGGTTCAGTCAATATATAGTGTGATCATTAAGTCGTTGAAGGCATTTTACAAACGGTTAAGAGATGTGAGGAGCTAATTTAGACAGCTGAGGACCAAGACAAACCCATAAAATACAAATACATTTATAACAACATTTTATTTGAAAAACATAATTTGGTGTCCTTATTGCGCGCTTCTATTTACAGAATGTACGTCATTTTGTCAGCAGAATTTCGGAAATCAGGAGCATAATTTGGGAATTCTGGCGTAGTTTTTGGCATAATTTAGCAAAATTTCGAGCACTGCTAGTAGCATAATATGCCACTTTTAGGAGCACAATCCGCCAAGGCCCAGTTCCAACAAACCCCTGAGAAAGAGTATTAATCAACTATAGCAAACTTATTTGGAGCTATTTTATAAGGATGCGTTCGGTGGTGTCCTGAGTGAAATAAAGCCAGAAGAGATGTTTTTGCAGCTATGGCAAGATAACAGAACTTTGCTTCAGTTATAAGGTAAAAAGCGCAACTGTTTCATGAGCTGGAGCAGACACAAGCTACGAAGGTGTTTTCCTCGAGAGATGGACAAATTGTTACAAAAACGGCGAAAATGTAGTCAAGATAACTGCCTGGCGAAATCAGAGCTCCCACTATTCTTTGCAAGCTTATTTTCAGTGAAGGAAAAGGATAAGAATGCTTGCGGTCAGTATGATTCATCAGTCGAATGTGTGATGTTTATGGCACTTACATATTTCGCTAAAACAAGCTCAAAAGAACGAAGCCAATTTTCCAAGTAAAAACAAAACTATAACCGTCATATAGAATTATTAAAGCTCAAGTACAAATCTTCTCTCGTCATCCAAAAAATTCTCAATAAACAAGAGATACATGCGCAGGGTATCCTCTAGATTACTAACTACCATTAGGATACCCTGTATCTACTTCTCTATGTTCAACTATTAGGAACGAATCTATTAATATTCTTGGTTGTTAATTACTTCTTTTATGCGCTTATTTCCATTCTTTAATTGCATCATAAAAATATCTGCCAGAAAATACAAGATTGTACATTTTCCTCAGGTAATATTTTGAGTTACTTCTCTTTTTGTAAAAAATATATGTAATTTAAGTGCATGGCCTAAAAGGGCCACAACACAAACAAAGATGCACAACAAAAAATAAAACTAGTGGATCAACGCAAGCAAAAAGAGCACAACGCAATTAGGATTGCTCAAAACAAATATACAAAAATGTCCAACAGAAACAAAAAAAACGCTAGCAAAGAACCAATCCAAAACGCGAAAGAAAAAGTATTGTACACGCCGGGACTCAGCTGGTCGAGAGAATCTTGCTACACAGGTTGCCGGTTAGTTGATTTTTTAAAAGATATGGCAAATTCTGCCACAAATAATTCAAAAATGTTTTTTGTTCGCGTATACTTTTTGTTTGCGTTCTGGCTCTTTTAGGCCATCGTATAATCTACATAATGAGCACAAACAAAAATTGCATAACTGAACTTGAACTTATAGCGCCAGCAGGCTTTAAATAGTCGCTCATTTCAGGATACACCAGGTGTCGAGTTCCTCGTCTTCTGATTGGACAAACACGAGTTGGGTTCAAAGTGCTGCATATTTGTTTTCATATGATTTCACTTTCGTTTTCGAGTCTCGGCTTTGTTTTCTTCGCAAGCTAAAAACAGAAAAGTTTTCCCGTATATATCGCATTTGAGCTGGTGAGTAAACTGCAATTCTCGTGAATCATTTTCTTGACCTACTGATTCCTGGTAATTTGACGATCTATATCAATTGGAATCAGCTCGCCTTGACACATAAGTTTTGTCGTCAAAATGTTCAGTCGTAACCACTCCAGTGGAACTGAACCAGCTAAGACTACTAAGATAGGTCGCTCAAAATACAATAAGTGTCGGTAAACGCTCCATATTGAGAGATAACTTAGGTTCTAAGTGTGTGCATGGCCATGGCTTATGGTGAACTTGTTTTCATTTTAAAGTTCAAGGAAAATGCCACTGGACACAATCTTGTGCTTGGACACTTCGGGGTCCATGTCAAACCGAGGAATATTGGAATTAAAGGCAGCGACAGGAAGTTTTTTGGACGGAGTTGAAGAAACAGCTAAACAGGCAGGACTAAAGGTACAATTCACTATAGCCGACACACTTTGTTTTATGAGAACATTTTTACCAATGAGGTTCAAATCGCTCAAAACATAAGAACAGACTAAAGACAAAATCGGGCTAAAGATTAGAAACATAGCGAAGTCAATCTTTATGTTTTCAAATGAAGTTTAGTTTTTTGAATTTTGCAACTCAATCAAACGCGATAACACAATAATTTTCCCTCTAGACTGGAGTCTCAAGCAACATAAATGCTGACCGTTTGGATCTTTTGGGTAAAATATTCCGTTTTCAATGAGTCCTAGATCCAAATCCTAAAAGCAAATCAAACTGAAGCTGCTCCGAATTTAGGAACAATGTATTTTAGCAAAAGTATTTAGATCTAATGTAAATAAAGTGTTGAACATTATGGGTAACGAATGGCCTTTTACGAATACTAGCAATCAACAATGATATGGAAATTAAGTGAGCAAGAAAAGTTGAAGAGGCTTAGCATCCACGGAAATCTTGCAAACTTTTCGAGAAGGGAGCGAAGTATGCGATCTGGAATTTATGCGTAAAATCGACCTTTTTTTTTTCCTGAGAAGACCCACAGAGCTGTCATGTAGGTACAATGATTCACGGGATCTGGTTCAGGAACATTTATAATGGTTTCACAGAGCGAGAAAAGAAAGCTACATCGTGATTCGTGAAATAACATGTCATTTTATCTCAAATTAAGAATTGGTTGCAAAGTAAGAGTACTGCTCGTTAATAACATATTACTGTTTTATTTTTACCAGTCGCTTTGGCCGCACTCTGTTTTATATGTAAAGCCGAAAGGTTAACAGGATAGAAATCTAATACATCTGTGTTGACCAAATCCAGGCTTCCAAATCAAGAGCTATTTTAGTTTCACAACATCGGTGTTTCTGCAATAGATCTATTATATATAGTCCCTCGTGTTTATACATTCCTGTTTGTGTCAATATTCAGAAATTAAAGTACTTTTAGCTTCAAACCAGTAACATATCTCCAGAGATCCGTTTATAACTAAGACAATGATTATTTGTTTGATCAGAGTCCCCATAACCACTGATGGTTGTTATCCCTTCGTAGACAAGATATTTACTTCCGTTTTCATACAAATGGCAATGCTTCCTTGTGTAGAAAAACGTTATAGACTGAAATATCCGGATTAACGAACTGGTTTCAGAACATGAGTATATGTTCGCATTGTTAAAACTTGGTGATAGACAAACGTTAGTCCCGGTTGGGTTTTAAGTTTAGCGAGCATAAAAAATTAGCCCAGAATATGCAACAAGAGTCGATTTTGTATAAGAACTCAATACGTAAATACTTTGATGATAAACTTTTAAGGAAGTAAGTTATGATTTCATAGGAAATGTCTATTCTTATTCTTTTGTCGATGTCAGTTTCTTTGCTAGCATAATGGGGTATATGCCTGAAGCAAAAATGGCACTGAGGACGACCCGTTTCCGAAGACACAATGGTTTGATGATTGCAAATTGCAATTGTTTCTGTAAAAAAATCTCAGTATAATAACAAGTAAAATCCCCTTAGAACTTAAAGAAATTTGTATTTTCTACTAGTTTTTAAGCTCTGTTTTACATAATCTCACCGTAAATAAGGTCAAGGCTTGTGTGTTTAGACTAGCTGGTTAACGTTGCGTGTCCGATTCTTGGAATTTAGGAAAATTCCCGGAATAACAAGGAACTAGAATCCATAATATGAAGCGTTTGTGTATATAACAGTGATTAAGCTATACTATTTTCTTGGTGTGTACTCACATCACGCAGAGACTTAGTTTTAACTACGGAAAATCAAATGTTCAAAAGTTTACAAAGGCTGAAAAACAAACCCTTGGCGAAAAGTTGGAGCAAGATGGCATTTGATGAACCAGATATGACGCACAACTAATCATGACAAAGACTTAAGAAAGCCGGCCATGTGTGTTGTGTACGGTTTTGTTACACAAACAAAGTTGCTAGTAAAGCCAAATACCCATTGCAAACTATTTGACATTGCTACAGATCCAAACTAAACTCAGTTTGGAGCGATTGCAGAATACAGGGTCACTTTGGGCAACCTTTTCTGAAGACCATTGTAGAAAGAGGGAAAACATATTAGATACTAATGTTATTTAATGAGATGCAACTGAAGAAATTGCCCAGTATTCCGTAGTTTAGACACTTAGCGCAAGTTTAAATGTAAATATATATTTATCTTGCCAAAAAGCTGTGATAACATAAAAACAAGTCTGCTGATTTTGTAAAGTTCAAACATTAATAACTCGACTGAATCATATAAAAACTTGCAGGATATTAATTCTGGATAAACATTACCCTAAAACATGTCTAAAACACAGCTACCGGTACAAGATCTAAATAGTTTTGGTTCTAGTTTTTTCATAACGTCACTTGCAAACAAAGAAAATCGTTCGGAAAGATCCAGCCGATCGGGCAATTGCCCTGTTACTTTATGATGTCAGAGGATGCAATAACACAAACAAAATCATTAATATTTTCAATTGAGAAAGGCCGAATTTATTTTATTTGACAACAACAACAACAACAACAACAACAACAACACTTCTGTTAATAGTTCAATGGAAAAAATCTTTGGTATCGCAGTGTTTTGTAAGCGTCCAAATATGTTTGTTTGTATTTTGTTGTGCCTTGCTTCTATCCCACAATGCAACGGTGCCACAGATCATGAAATTTGAATACCTGCTGCAGATATAGTCCACATAATTATTGCAAATGTTAGTTAACAACATCATCACTTCATTTAAGTTTCAAAACTACGGTATGGAGACTTCTGCAGAGAGTTTGAAATATGTAAACAAACTATTACGTAATTGAAAAATGGGTCAGTTATGGAGTATTCGAGAGTTTTATGTAGTCGTGCCAAAATTCAAAGTGTGAAAACGTGCAATTGTCAGCAAAGAATGTGAACTTAACTAAAAAAGTTCATTCCCCCGAAGCAGTTGCAAGTCGATTTGGATAATAGTTTTGAAGATCACTAGCTTTCTCCGAAATTTCTGACCGAGGTAACGACGGTACTTTGCGAGAAAACGTTGCATATATGATATAACCTTTAATTGCCTTTATGGAAGCTTTGTTTGGGGGTTCGATTTTGTCATGTTAGCGGGTTTATGGGACCTTTGTAAAATCAATTCCCACAAAATTTTACCTCGCAGTTTTTTTCAGTTAAAATCTGCAAACATTTGTCCCGTTCTGACTGTGGTAGCAGAGTGACTTGAAAATGGGGAATCCATGGGCGAAAATATATTGCTACTAGAGGCATCACCAGCACAAACTGAAGTCGATCGAAAGCTGTCTGTCTTACTTGCACCAATGAACACACCAACTTCAAGAGGCTAAGCCCATCGGTGATCGAGATCTCCGATGACGATTGACTACAACTGTTTTGTGAAATACTTCAATTTCTTTGGCTGTTGTTCTTTCGTCTAGAATTTGTACTAGAACGCAAAATTTCAACCTCTCAGTGGGGAAAAACTTGTCATTCCGAATGGTACTAAAAATCTGCAAATCCAAAAAACCTCTTAACCAAGAAAATTTCAAATTTCGATATATTCGCACAGGAAAATGTCGCAGTTGTGGAATTTGGAAACAAGACCCGCGTTGTTCATCGTTTGACTACAGACTACAGAGCCCTGCGTCACTGCGCTGGTAAGTTGTATGTTTCACCTCACGGGTTGTTAAAGGTCACAGATACACCTTCCAAAAATAAAAGACAAGTAGTAAAATTGATACCACCCTCAAAAGAGACTATAGACGACTGAAGTGGAGTTATCCGGGGTTGCCAAATGGACAAACGAAACAGCAATGACTAGACCTCGTTCAATTCTAAAAGCCCACTTATTTTATGCTCCTCCAGCCAAGTCCATTTTCTTTGGAGTCTCCGGGAAGCAAAAGTTGTAATTAAGAAGGGTTTTGTAAAGGACTGTGGCAGTTTTAGTGAAGAACAGTCATTATGGAAATACCCTATTACAACTAAGCGCTGATTGATTGAAATCCGATTTGCTTGCCTTATTGCCTGGTTTACAACCTACTTGATGACACGACCATTTAATTAAGCAAACACAAATGATGAAATGGCTATTTTGTTTATCAGTGTTTTTCAAAGTTAAATTGTTGCTTTTGTACATTCGCAGACATCTTCGTGTTTCAAAGTATAATTAGGCAGTTAACCCCCAAAATACTGAACTTCAACTCACTTCAAGGGAAAGATCGGCGCGGAAAATATTGATGTTTTATTTAAAGGAGTTCGGTTCGAGATATTTTTATCTATGAAAGCCAAATCTTGAGCGTATTTGCGTTTAGGAGCTCTGACTGCAGGAGGTGTGACTCCAATGAAGGACGGACTCATGCTGGCTCTGAAAGAGATTGCCGAACACGGTAAGCCTATCATGCCAGAGGTAGCGAAGCTACCTTAAAACCAAGATTTCGCGCACTTTTTGGTTTGCTAAACTATTTTATTGTAAACAGCGCCTATTGCTACTCTTGGTTTGTTTTATCTCCGTGTTTTTAACCAATATTAACTAACTATTAGTTACTGTGTATGCTCACACCATTTTTGTGGTTCCTCCTAAAATTTTCTGCAATTGGTATAAGTTAACAAAACTATATTGCACATTAAGACATATTATGTTCCTTCTGACTTGCTTTAAAAATATTTCAGGAACTTTTAGTTGTCTGCCCTTCCTAAACTTACTTCCCCCGTCCACATTCTTCGTTCCCAAACCCTAACATACAGCATTGTGTCAGTGGCATTGGTTTTCTCTTAAGGTGGCGTTGTTAACGTCAACGGCCTGAAACTGTCCCCTCGTATTGTGATGATGACAGACGGACGACCGACTGATAGTACCGGCCGAGCAACTGAAGAAGTATGAACATTCTCAGAAACTCAGGGGAGGCCTGTCGGTGCAACTAGTGAAAACAACTGACTAGACTAGTCAACAGCTATGGGTTATGATTTCGCTTACATTAAAAATCTTTACGGTTATTATACTCAAGTTAAGAGTATTTGTTGTACTTGTGTTTCAAAGTAATATTTCAGTGATTTTCCTTCACGGCTCAAAGGAAATATTCATTTAAGAATTCAGCAATAACAGTTTGAGCTCCGGATGACTGCACTAACGTCACAAAGGTTTGGACTGGCGGTCTGCGCTTGTAGTTGTATATTGTATTGTGTAATTTTTGCTCATGGATGTGGCAGTTATTTATTATTCTTTCTAAACAAATAGACAGATAAATAGATAGATAGATAGATAGATAGATAGATAGATAGATAGATAGATAGATAGATAGATAGATAGATA
>JAOBYE010723677.1:0-10373 GCA_025403585.1 Parazoanthus swiftii
ACAGAGTATAAATATTCAAATTGATGTTGATATGCTTAAGGAAAAATACAAGATAAACACAATAGCTAAAGAAAAAATCAAAACAAAGTAATTGACGGAGTAAAAAAAAAACAAGAATAAATTACCACAATATATATATATAAGGCGAGCATAAATTCAGTGTGATTTTAGATCTGCAGAGGAATTTATATTCAGACTATGAAAAAGGCCACATATAAACTTTTTATCCATCAACTGACGAAATGCTTGTGATACCTCACTGTAAAAATTATTTCCAAGATCTTCACATAAAGAGCAGCGCAAGCTAGTGACAGAGAAAGCTAATCTCGTTTTCAACAGTATTTAGGTTAAGATTCGTAAACTTTCTTTCTTTCCGGTTTCAATTCTCGACTTGTGGAGTTGTGGTTTCCAATTCTTAAATTTGTCAAAAAAAAAAACTTTTGGTGTTTCGAGGCTTTTTTATGATTAAGACACTTCGAGCATCTAACATAATTCTTGAAGGCTGAATGAAATTGGAACTTTTGCTTCAGATTAGGTAAAAAATATGAATATGATGATTCGTAAGAACTGTAACGTCTGAGTGAACTTGTTTCTTCTGCGCGTAATTATGTTCGGACACGATTATTCTGCTCAGAATTATTTGGAATTTGCGAGTGTTTCTTTATTTTGTGGGTCCAGCTTTAATATCTTATCGTGCTCGAAAACTGTTCGAAAAATTGCTGATTCTGCTTGCTGCCCGAATCGGGGCTTTTCTGCTGGAAAATTTGCCGGCAAATCGATCGGCCTCTTGGGACACAACATCACGTGTTCCACGATAAGGTCGATAATGCGCGGTGCTTTTTGTCTCGTACCAGTCCGCCAAGCCGTGGCTGTTGCTGTTGAGCAGTCTATCGAAATGAAACAAGTATGTTGAAGGAAACAACGAGATAAACAATCCTACTGGCCAGTATATTCACTTTAAAAAGTTTTTATAAACTTTCCCAACAACTGTTTCCGTTGAAGTACATGTAAGAGAGACATTTCAACTGGGTAGGTCTGAAGGTGACAGCAATGTTGTGGAAGTTGAGTGGGCAATTTAATCTCGAAGACGTCCTACCTATTCCCAAAAAACCACCGGTAAGTCAAACTATTTTTTTTTTTATCATTTTCTGGAAAAGATAAACTATATATGAAAGTGCAAGACCTTATTCTAATCCCAACTGAAATGTTACTAGACAATTGCACAACTTTTAAATTTTGTTTAATCAGAAACAAAAGGATAACTTCACGATTCAAGCAGGGTTTGATTTATCCATCCCTTTGAATCGATTCTTAAAGAACGCAAGTAAACCTTTAGTAGAAGATAACCCAAGATATTCTTTCACTTTTCAAACAGAACATTTGAGCCACTGTCTAAGAATGGCAATTTCTAAAGTGTGTATGTGAATGAAGTGCTAGAAGTTGATTGCGCCAAGATGGGAAACAATTACTCGTACGCGCTTTTGACCAATATCAGTGTCGCAGAAATCGCATGCATTGTGCTCAAATTTGTTCCAGTAAACTATATCTTACGTAAAAACTCATCAAGTAGTTCTGATTTTGTAACTCGTGAATGAAATTTTCTTAACAGTTCACAAATTCTGTTTTTTTTTTAGGCACGCTAGAAAGACTTAACTGTTGTGTAATTTTTATGACTACATACTGCAATATTAGTAATGAGCTTAAATAGTTTATCTAACTTCCAAAATACAAATCATTGGCTTTATATTAAGTATATTTTCACGATATATATAATGTTTCTACCTGGGGCTTGGGTATTACTTTATTGATATCAACAATTTTGTTTTACGTGTTTTGTTTTAAGTGAACATACGCACACGAGTTTTTGCCAGCAACATTATTGCATGCACAAAGGAAAGTTTGCCTAACTCAAAACAAACTGTCAGTTAACAAAAAAAGACTTGACTAATGTTTGCTCTATTAAAGTTATCAATTTATTTGAATAGCTGAGTGAATAACAAAATAATGGAGTTGAAGAACTTGGTAAGGGAATATTGACAATTCTTATTAAATGTTTCGTCCAAAGAGATTGTTGTCAGTTGTTGGTTCGTTTTGTAACCAAGGACTTTTTCGTTTCACAACAGGAATAATTTAAATTTCTAATATGCCCTTCAGTGGCTTTGTTCCGCTAAATTAATTTGTTGTTGTATTGTTTCAGTATTGTTTGCTCTTTTCTCATGGGATCATTTTCTTTGAAGAGTTTATTGTTTTATTTGTCAAGTGGCATTATAAAGAAAGTAATTAAGAGCGAGAAAGCGCGCAGTCTGCATTCCTTACCTCCAACAATATCCAAACATAAGCGAAGTCCAAAGATTTATTGTGAGAAGTTTTTGCTTCACTTATATTGCTAAAAGGAAACGGTCGGTGTCTAATGATTGGTCTGACTGAAATGAACATAATGTATAGCTAGAGTAACAGTTCTTCTCAAGTCTCTAAGGAATCTGTCGTGACGGTGGCATCGAAGGCTTACACGTCCAAACAACGAAAATTTATCATCCATTGTTAAGGTACTTTCAGCCTCACTTTGAATACTTTGAGCAGTTCTCGCGAAAATTGGGCAAAGGATTATCAGTTGTTGGGTTGCGGAATTCTCTGAAGTATGCGTAAACTTGATTGTGTTCTAAAACCGAATACAGGCAACAGGTAAATTCTTTCAGCATGCTTTTACTTAGCTCTCATTTTTCTAAGTTAGTTGTCATGTTTGTAAAACAAAATCGCAAGCGAGAAAAAATTGCGGAAGCGTATAACTTTGTTGTTGAACGATAAACAAAACGGTTCAAAGTTTCTTTACTAGCGGGCCATAGTTTTGCTTGTGAAACCTTTCCTATATCATTTTCTAATATTTTTTGTGCCCTCTTTCACTGCTTTCCTTAATAGTGCGAGATTACAATGTAATATGCAATGTATCCACCATTTGATTAAAGGCTTTTTTGACAATAAACAAAACTGTTGGCCATGCTAAGGACCAAGTGTGTGTTCTCGCCCGAGATTCAAGTCTTGGTAGCACTTCACTTATTTCTAAATTCAGTAAAATTTCAACCTAGTAAGGAAGGTCAGGTTAGTTTTTATTTAGACAAATCAACATTCAAGGCTTGCGACATTGTTTTACAGGGAAGGCATTTCAGTACAAGTTATCACATCCTTGGAAATGTGACTAAATCATACGATGCCAAATACGCCCAGATGAAATATGGTGAGCACTACAGACAGGTACGTGACGTCTTGATTTGCCTTTTATGAAAAGTATCTCCATAACATGCATATACCATGGCAGATTGGTGTTGCATTGGCAATCCTGCTTGTTTTTGCCGTGCCTAATTCTAAAGAAGTTTTGTTTTAGTCCAGTTATAATTCCTAGCTGACCATAGGTCCACCCTTATGAAACAACAATAAGCCCAAGTCTTTTACTATGAACAGTTTTAGATGTTAAAAACACTAAACAGAGATGCAAGTCGATGCAAAACAACGCCCTCTTTCACTTTCAAACTTGCTTTCAAACTGCAACACATCCGCGTTCAATGCAAGTCAACACATGTCCGTGCAAGTCGCCAAACCAAGCACAAACGCAAGTTTTAGACAACTTACATCTCCGTTTGGGTACCGGTATGTTAATTCAATTAATCTTTCTCAACTTTACCACAGAAAGTTCTTGCTCAGATTGAACAAGAGCGTCAACGGTGCGAGAGCATCCTTGCGGAAGAGAAGGGGAAAGCTGCAAAAATGCACGCACTTACATGTACAGCTGGAAATGCATCCAGTCCCCCGCGGTACGACCTCAATGAGTTACGTCATCACCAGAGGCGCTGTGCGGCGTTGCTGTTCGGCACACGGAAGCGAGGACCTCATGAACTGCCAATGTTGGTAAGTGATATTTTGTTTGTGTGAAGGTCTGGGTGCCAAAGGTTAGTTCTCGCACCCATGCTTCGACCGGGCCAATGTCGCCAAAGGGCGTGAGTCCGAATGGGTCGAGACGAGAGACGTGGGAGGTGAACTTTGGCACCAAAAAACAGAACTCGTACTGAAATTGACTTCCGAGTTTTTCAAAACAAGTTAAAATTTTCTTTAGTAACTTTTATGTTCTGAAAGGCTCAAAATTGTGTGCTGGCTTATAAAATTCTTAAAAACTGTTTAATCCTCGTTTTGAATGACACATATCTTATTGGCAAGTAGTGTGATCACGCATGCTGCAATGGCCAGTTTATTTCTTCGGCGCGTGCCTCGCGTATAGAAACCACTCAAATATTTTCCACGTGCGTACCATATTACACAGTTCTATTAATCGTTTTAATGATTATCGTGCTGTTCTGAGTTTGCGGTGCGTCTGTACTTCGTTGATGCCGTATGTATATAGAGAGAATGCTGGACAGTCAGTGGACAGCAAGGATCTAACACAAGGTAACAATGAATACTTTTTTCGTCACAGGTTCGCTGGGCCCCCAAGAGGCGCGAGAGCTATTATTTGATGAGCGAGCGAGTGTATAACGACCGGTTATTGCTCATGCTCAAAAACAAAGAAGAAGCGGAAGCAAAAGAGGAAAGTCCCCTCTGTTTTGACTTTCTTGACAACGATGGTAATACAGACGACCTGCATGACCTGCAAAAACTCATTCAGAAGACCTCCAAAGATATCTCGGGTTTAAAGTTTGATACAAAATATAAAGATTATGACTACGAGTTCAAGGACGAAACGCGGTCAAGAGGACAAGAGGAAAACCAAGGTGTAGCTGACGTCATTGATGACGAGAAGTTTTCTTCGAATCCAGGGAGGTCAACTAACACAAGAGTGACATTTAGCGATGATGTGGAATCAATAACTACTGAGACCCGTAGACGAAACAGGCGCCATCGGAACGGCAAGCCGAGTGGTGACGAAATCGAGAGTGACCTGGATCCAAGTGGTATTGAAATCAGTTTTGGAACTGGAGCCGAGTCTTCCCTTGTGTCAAGTATGGAAAGTGACAACTTGACGGAGCAAGAGAATGGAAACCAGGAAGATGATCGACAGCAAAGGGGAGCAAAACCCCATGTTAGTAGGAAAGCGAGGGGAAGCAACATTAAATCCAGTCAGCATTCGTCACGTAACGGTTACGTGGAAGGAGATACGGGTGGAGCTTCGCAAAGTCTATTTGACCGAGACAGTATCGATTTGCTGGGTTCGCTTGCTCAACCAAGTGACGTCAACAGTGACGGTGATCCCCTTGCATTCGGTAACCTCCATGGAAACAAACACTGTAGGCATTCGCCAAGTACACTCAAAAAGAAATCCCATGAGTACTACAGGAGCTTACCCAAACTGTTGAAAACATCGGAAATGCGAGAAAAATTGCCAAAAGCAAAGCATCCGAAAGCGCGGGAACTTGGTAATACTGCTGACCACTCATGCATGCGGGAACACAGAACCGCATACAACCGAGCTTTGGCGCTTGCTCGGTTTCACTCACTTCCGTTTAGCTATTCTTTCCTTGGAGGTAAAACAACGGCCCCGTATGCTTTTTCATACTTTCCTGGGGCAAGAAATAGCGCAGTAGAAGTTCAGGCAAAAGACAAGAAAAAGAAACCTACCAGAGATTTAAACCCTTCTGGCGGACGCGAAGCCATTTTCGGAGACATAGACATGGATGATTTTTACAATGAAAAGGACGAGTTGATATACTATATTCAACCTGAAGAACTTAAAACTGTTGTGGAATCTATCACCACAGGTAGCCCAGAGTTGGCTTCAGATAACGAGAGTGAGGAAAGCGAAGAGACAGAGGCACCTGATACTACCACTGTCACTACCTCTCTCTCCAACAAATCCCGAATGTACGCCACAGCTTCCGATACAAACACAGAGGTTTCCTAATCACGTAGGCTTAAATGATAAAGCACTGAAGTTTTTCCATATTCGCAGATCACAATTTAAAGAACACTTCGTTTTGCCGGGCTTATAAAGCCTATCGGAGCCATGAATTGTGCCTTTTTTGACAAAAAAGTGCGTCATTGATTTTTTATGACAGGTGAAAAAGAGCAAGTTATTTTTGAAATTTAAAATGTTTTTATTTATATCTACGAGAAAAATTGCATTCAAACCAGGTTACATGATTGTGAATACAAATCATAGGAACAGTAAATGACATAATTTAGTATTTGCTTATGCAAGAAAAGGGCGTAGTGAAAACGACGACTGACGTTTGGTTTGGGTTTTTACATGGAACAGCAAGCTAACACTGAAAATTGGTGAATTTGAACCACCTTTTTTGTGTTTACATCTTTGCAATTTTGTTACATATTTTTCACACTTGCCTCAATCTGAAGTAAGCGTATGCAGCTGATTAACCCTGACAATAGGTGGGGATGAAAGGGGATAGCCAAATCCGCAACTGTACCGATCCACTATAATTTTATTGTTTAAGTTGTCTGTTAAATCTGGAATCCGGTTAAAAATTGGCCTTATTCGATTCTGCTATATTACGAAAGGATCCGCAATTCCGCGGCAGTTATCTTCATAACAAAATCGTAGGCAAAATACGCCAATCTGCAAACCCTTTTACCCAGTCTCCCCTTGAATTTTCTCAGCCTCCGATCTCTTAGTAAACAGAACCGAACCCGGCTCCCTGTCTATGGAATGTTTATTCATCAAACGAACGTACTGCATTTGTAAGAAAGACGAAATAAAAAAAAAGTTATGATTTGAGTTTAAAAAAATTACCAAGGGCGAAAGAAAACAAAACAGCATCGTTAACTGTTGTGCATGTCTGAAACAGTAAGAAAATGCGTTTGATTCCTCATTCCTGTAGACAGAGCTTCATAGGGCTGGGGGTTTACCTTTTCCACGTTAATAAGTCGATTTAACTAGTTCACTCTCCAGGTTGGGTGATAGTAGTTTTAAAATTTTTAGACCAGGGGACTAAAGTTTTTCTCGTTCGAAATGTCAGCTTTACATCAGTTTTATGGCCAGACTCACAACACCAACCATTGTTAATCAAACCACATGTTTAAGAATAACGTGTTGTGTTTTCAAGGCCATAACCCCCCCCCCCTCCCTCCCCTCCTTCCCATTTTCCAGGGGTGGCTCCCTTCTTTTAAGAAAAACACTATAAAAACGTGTTTTGGACCTCCTCCTTTTCAAGAGTTTGGCCCCCTTTCCGAAATGTCTGGATCTGCCCCTGATTTCATTCTCAAGTTAACTTATAGCTGCACTCGGCATAACTCGAGTCATCGTCCGCTGAATGTCCCCTCCAATGACCGTTGCAACGGGATAAGGTACGGGGCCCCCTGGTTAAATTGCTCGAGATCTTTGCCAATATCGCACGCACCTTTTTGAGCGGGGTCTGAGATCTAGAACAGTTTTGCGGAGAAGATCTGGCGCAAGTGAACAGGACCAGTTGATAACTTATACGACAGAAAACAAGACGCAGCGAAGCTAAGACTTACGTTAGACGCACACATCTCGTATGAAATTCTGTTTATTTACACTTTTTTTCCCAGACGATAAAATTCTTACATCAGGGATCATATGGTACCCCATTATCAAATATTATTGCTACACATGGTTCGCATTTTGGTTAATGCATAGGATTTGACGAACTCAACATTGCCGAAAAGTTCAAATTTTTCCCCAGGATCGAGGCTGCCAAAAAGTTACCAAAAAGTTGCCTATTCGTAGAAGGAATTACATAATTAAAATATACAAGTCGGTGTTAACGTTACTGCGCGAATATTACTCCAACTGTAACCGCATACAGGCCCTAGTTATAAAGTTGTGAAGCCAAACAATTCAGTTGACAGAATTGTGTTCTGCTCCAAACCCTATAAAACTTCTGTTTTTCGACACGTTGTGGGTGTAGTTCATGTTCAGTTAATAAGTCTACGGCATTTTTACCGTTTTTCTTGTCGTTCCCGTCCGATCCAGTTATCTCGGGCAGGCTAGAACCAACAAATTTTTTATTCACACACGGTGCGCGTACGGGGTGCAGTGGGGAGGGGTTGGGTCTAGCAGTACCTTAGCAACCACCCCAGTCTCTGCGCGCGAAACCAAAATGGCGGCTGTCAGAGAAGAGAAGAAGTTATAACGTTTTAACTTTAGTTTAGTTTAGTTTAGTATTGCAGTTCTAAGCGTTGTAAATCTCGCATTTTAAAATGCCATCTAAAAGCAAGAAAACTGTAAGTGCGAGTGTGGATGTGTTTGATATTTCTGACGTGAACCCAGAAAGTGTGACTGAAGTACAGGATATCCTTCGAGGCCGCATTTTCCAAGATAAATTTCCTGCGGCTGTTCGAGGTCTCGACGAGCAAAAAAGGTGAGTTTGTTTGTTTGTTTTGTTGTCTAAATTTCAGTATAGGGATATACTGCATTTATATATGTGTGCACTTTCGAACAACATTGTAATGGTCCCAAGTTTAAACTACTGTTCGTCTGTTGATTACTGACAGCATTAAGTTCCAAGATCCACGGTATGTTTTAAATATAGGTTTTTTTTAAACAACATTTGTGAAGTTTAAGGGTATTTTGAAGCAAAACTGAATGATTCTTGATTCTTATGACAATTTAAGCACAAAATAAGAAAATCAAAATAAGTAAAATAATATAATTTTTCATCCAACCCCTTCTTTCTTACGAGGGGGGTTAAGGCCCCCAACATTTTCCTTGGAAAATATTTTTTATTTTTTTGATACAGTGTAGACAAGAGATAAAAAGTAAATTGACTGAATGGTTATCTTAGACAGATTTCAAAATGGCACTATGAAAACTTGGTATACATACTATGTCATTAGTTGTTGCTGGGTTTCATAGGAAGAGGTGAATCACTTATCCAGTTTACAGTATATCCCCTGTGTCGAAGTCACCAGCAATGGTGAGCCCCTTTGTTGTTTTGAAACTGTTTCAGAAAGATAGTCTAGACACAAGGATGGAGTGGAGGGTGGTTTGTAGAACCTGCAGAGATGGATTTCCTTCCTTAAAAACTAGAAACTTGTAAGGAGGCCCACAGTGATTCATTTCCTTCTAGTCAGCAGTCTGCAACCACCATCTTAGCAGATAGAATGTTTGGTTTGATTGGGCCTAGCATCCACTTGTAGTAACACTCTTCATATCCAGGAATATAGAAAATGTACAGTATCATGAAATATATTGATGATGTAAACATGCATTGTGTGTGAGTTGTACTTGAGTTACACACATCAAACTCGTGGAAGTAGAGGACTCTTTGGGCATCAATCCCTGGCCACCTAGAGCTCAACTAACATCAAATACCCAAGGGAACGTCCATTTCAAGTAGCTATAAATTATATAAATAAAATATTGTCAATCAACTATGCATGTCACTTTAAGCCCAGCTGCTCATATCTTGTCTGTGTGAGGTAATGTACAGGTCTTCTTTGCAGTCAACTGCATGGCCTTATCACAAGATGTGCGGAGTTTGGGGAGAGTAATTCAGTGCTTCTGATTGGTCCAAGGGGAAGCGGCAAGTCACTGGTAAGGATTGCTCATTGAACCATTCATTTACTGTAGTATGGGTGGCTTGCAGTCAATGTTGTTTGTGATTTACTATAGTCCACATTTTGCTAAAGCATGGTTTATTAACCCTTTCAGCCCCAGCCAGTTCATTAACATCTGTCTTCTTACAATCTCAATTCAAAATAAGGTGTTTTATTGTGAGAATATAAGAATCGATCACACGCTGTAAGCTATCCCATATGAAAAACTGATTATGGGCTTTTCTTGCCACTTTGAAATGAGGTTCTTTGACAGAAAAAGTCAGCCATTAGCTGATGTTTGAGGGGAACTTAGTTAACAGTTATTTATTTACAAGAACAATGCAAACATAAGCTGCTTTAGGAGTCCAGTAGTTACATGTACTAACATTGCATAAAAATGGAGAATTTTGATTTTTTGTGAATGATATTTTGAAATCGTCACTTAGGCCCTTTTTGCACTAAGCTCTTCAATTCTGAAGAAGTGAATTTTCAAAGCTTTACTGAAATTTCTAGGGCTGATCTGTGGAAAACAGTTACATACTAACAGGGCCTCCTAAAATTGTCTCAAATTTTCAGACCAAATTAAAGTTTTTTTTTTAAAGTATAAAATTATTATCCTGACTTTCATGTTAGGCATATATTATTTGTCTAACAAGTGTTTTTGCTCATTTCCTTACAAATTTTAATCCAACAATTTTAATCATGCCCTGCAACCCCTTTGTATATAATTATTATGCTTGTTGTTCTTATGTTTGAGTTTTCCATCAGCCCTTTTTTAACCCTTTAAGCCCCAAACAGGGCAAATGGTGTGATGGTAAATTCTCCCAACTGAGCTCCACTCTTTCTATATAAGCAGTTTGGGAGAATTTGGCTTT